>REGL01000003.1:714272-735343 GCA_004194395.1 Aurelia aurita complex sp. Pacific | reverse complement strand
TTGCGTGCTTTCTTGCTTGCTTACTTGCTTTCTTGCTTGATTGCTTACTTGCTTGCTTGCTTGATTGCTTGCGTGCTTTCTTGCTTGCTTATTTGCTTTCTTGCTTGATTGTTTGCGTGCTTTCTTGCTTGCTTGCTTGCTTGCTTGATTGCTTGCTTGCTTGACTTGCTTGCTTGATTGCTTGCTTGCTTGCTTGCTTGCTTGCTAGGTCTCTACTACTTTGAATGACACTTAACAATTATACAACTTTGAAAAACAAAAAAGGTACAATCTAAGGTAGCTTAGTACCAAATAATAAAACTCTAAATGTTTCTTGCATTTATAGTGGATTAATGGAAGTGTAATTTTGATAATGGGCATAGCTAAACGCACACGTATATAGATAATGCATCCTTAACAAATTCGATGATTGGTAAAGTGTTGTGTGTGCCTACAAGTTTCCTTGAGGTCCCATTTTCTTTTCCTTTTTATTCACACGGTAAATGCAAACACTTTTTCTTTTAAATTTGCTATTCTTCCATTAGGTCAAAGAAGAATTGAAAACAACAAAACCTGCAAAGAAAGTTAGAGCAAGGAAAAGACCAGATTCTCCTGAGGTAATTTTTAGATTTGAAGCGTGTAATGTGCTTGGTTTTCTGATTTATAAGGTAGTCGTCATGATGCCTACGCAACAAAGCCCATTATATTTTTACAATTCATATATTCGTAGCTTGTAGTATAACCGCCATAATGGTTAACACTTACAGTAGTTGTGTGATAAAAATCGTATGTGTCATTTAAATGCTACTTTTTCTTCCAGTCTTTCTACCTAGCATCCGAAGGTAGTTTTAGGACGCTGAGAAGTTAAGCTTATCGAAGCAGCGTCCTGGTATTTCCTCTCGATGTGACCACACCTCGTGATTCATGTAGCCTGGAATTCCAGAGAGTTGGCGACTCTTCTCACTCTTTGTAGCAGGTTCGGCAGGGTGGGGACTCGAACCACCAACCTTCATAATTGTAGTTACGCGTGCTACCACTGAGCCATCCCTGCTAGTGTATGCCTTGCAGTAAATGCTAGTGGATGCCTTGCAGTATTGGAATTATGATTTTTGCATCAAAGTTTTACAAATCGTGACAAAATATAGTGTTTCTCAAGTTTAGGTTTTTTATGTATATAATTTTCGAATGAATCCTTTTGAAAAAGCATCTCAAATTTATTTACTTTTTTCGAAAATTAGTGCTTGGGAAAATCTTCCTCATAATGAAGAACATATACAGGACAATTGTGGGGTTGGTATGATTGGTGATAAAATATAAGATTGTGCTGTTCTGCCTGGTGTATCGTACTCTTTTTCCACCATTTTTCATCTTTTCCTTGCGAAATTACGTATTACAATCTGAGACTTGCGCTTAGTGAAGTCATCACACGCAGAGATTGTGCCTTACAAACGATGGTATTGAGGATACGGAATGCTTTTTGTTGTTCTGTCTGTCTTTTGACTACGAGATCTTCTCGCTGGAGGTCTTGCATTTATACGACCATTTGGACACAGTAATCCTTCAAAGGAGGTTTTACGCATCTTTTAATGTATGGTGATAAAGACCTCCCAGATGAAGTTAATGGAAATATCCTTGAGTTCACTCTACTTTTATCCATGAAACTGGTCGATTTGCCTGAATTCCTTCAAATTTCTGACATCTGTCAAGCAACTGCCAAGTCCCCCTTTTTGTGAATCTTCCTTTTGAAGTAGCAGTTATATGTAGTTTTCGCATTTTTATTTTTTTTCTAGTTTTCTATGTATCTTCTTCCTCTGGCCATGGGGTAGACATGATATTTGGCTCCTCATGGTATCGTCTTGGTAGTATTGTAGAGTGTTTCGTAGGTAGTGTAATATCTGTCGTGTATTGTAAGTTTTTATTTGATGATGCCCGCGCGAGAGGCACGAGATTGGCTGCGGGCACGAGATTTCTAATTGGCTGCGGGCACGAGATTTCAGTAGGAGCTTGATTTTAGTTTTCGAATGATGAGTCAGCAGAATTCGTCAGCAAAAATGGCGGCGATTTGGAGGTCTGGGTTGAAAGAAGGCTGGTGCTGAAAAATCTTCTGTTCTCAAGCATACTGCTTTTGTTCTCACGCACAGTTGACACTAAACTTTTATTTCCGCTATTTTTGATAGCTTCACACACAATACCGATTTTTTCATTTGTTCAGTGTGGAAGGGATGGGGAAGGGATTGATAAAGTATTTCAGAGCATCCAATAAGAATTTTCAATGATAGGGAGAATCAAACGAACAAATAACGGTTTGTTTATGAACTCCGAAACCACCAGCACAGCAGGGTATCGTATTATTCGTATTTTTTTATTTTTTTTCAATTGACCTGTGTGGTTTCTTTCAAACAATTATATATATATTAACGGTCTCCATTCCTCCGAATATTTGATGTGGATACTAGATTGCATTAGCAGAACCAGCAGGGACTTTAAGAAAAAAGATAGTAATAAAGGAATTAGTAACGATGAGTATTCGGACTCCGGCTGAGTGCGTGAGAGGAGCAGAAGACTACCGCTTCGCCAACCCACATTGGCTATTCATAGCGCTGCAATCGTAGATCATCTTAATAATGGCCAATTGCCGCAAGCATCGATGTTGACCAGGGCCCTTTCATTGATCAGTGACGTATTTTGATCGTTGAATGGGCCAAAATTGTCTGCATGTTTCTTGTAAACACAAAGAAGTCGTGGAAACAGCGGAGTGGCTGATGTTAGATAGGCTACATTGGGTGAGAGATCGTAATTTTTTCTGAAGAGAAAACGAGGCATTTAGGCCTGTCTGAAACCCAAGCTGTTTTTCTGGGTACTTGAGGACTCCACTGGCAAATTTTTATTTGTTGCTTGTGTATCTTTCTGATGCGAGACCTTTTTCTGGGGTTTTCAATTGGATGACTTTTACTAATCTTTTTCAAAGGCGCGGGCATTTCAGCAGCAGGTATTACTAGTATAAAAGAATATGGGAGAACTATTTGAGTACTTATTACTTATTTGAATACGTAGTCTCGCCAAGTAAAGATGAAAAACGGTGGGAAAAGTATGACACCATTCATGACGGTATAGTCCTTTATCATTGATCAAACCAACCCTGGACTTGTCCTTTGAACGGTGTTAGACGTAGATTTTATTTTAATGACAGAAAATGAATTCTTTTTGCAGCAAGACAACTTCCTGGAACAGCTTGGTCTTGTTAGTCATGAAAAATACGCAGGTATATCTTTTCGGTAGATACACCATTTAAGATTTCTGCAATCTACCGGGTGAGTGAATAAAAAGGCCCGGAGTTTGAAAAATGCTGCTCTCTGAATATCAAAGCAATAATATTGAAAATTGTCTTGTTTTATTTTCGACATGTCCAGTTAGGTTCAGTAATTTACTCAGCTTCACTCGGCCATTCCTTCCCGTCGATATGAGAGATTTTCTGCAGAAAACTCCTTTCGAAAACCTGCAAAAATAAAGGAAAATGACAAGCAAAATTTCCCTTCGTTTTCCTTCCTAGCAATTATGACACTCGCATGCATGCATGCATTTTGTCCTCTTGGGAGAATGGAATCCCCCTGAATAAGTTATTCATACTAGGGGGAAGACTTTTTCATTCCCCCAAGAGGATAGCACATGCTAAAGCGTTCTTGAGTCATTGCTGTAAGGTAAACACGTAAGGGAACCTTGCTCGTGATTTTAGCACGTTTGTCAAGATTTTTCGAAAGGGACAATTTTTTAGAAACTCCCTTGAAAATCTTAACGCAGTGACCGATTTCAGCCAGGAAAAATCCTAAAAGTTATTGAACATGTTAGCTATTCAACTAGATATTGCATAATATCATTGCTTATATATTCAGGGAGCAGTAGCCTTTCAAACGAGGGGCCTTTTTTTACTCACCCGGTATATGAAATTGTATGTTATTAATGTAAAATTTGGACAAAATATAATCTATGCATATCTAGATATTATACTCATTTTGATGTGCCTGTTTTATTTTTATGCAGAGTAGTTCTCACACAATAAGATATGGGATAGACTTCCTGAGAGTTAGAACCATGCTGTGAAATACTCTAAACGATGGTGTAAAGAACATAACTTTTGTCACAGCTTTCAAAGAGAATATTGAAACTTGGAATAGAACCAGTTGCCTTTGTATAATTTGTAAATAGGCACTGAATTCTTTCATTGTAGATCAACATGTGTGGTATTACTCTAGGTTTATTGTAGATAGGTCGGTGCATACAAGTTTTAATCTTTTCAAACTATGTACATACCAACTTTGAATAGATATATGAACGAATGAATGAATGAACGAGTTTATGAATGAATGAATGAATGAATTCTAAAATTCTATTGGTATTGCTTGATTATCGAAGGAATCCTATCAGAAGGACCGTTTGATAACTGACCTTAGAGAGGACAAGTGCGTGAGATTATCCAGCTAACGATGGATAACTTTTTGCCTCTAACTTATAAATTCAGCTAACGATAGATTTATTTGCAGAGGACGGTCTGTGCCCCTCTGTCAAACAGTTTTCCTGAAAAGTGAATCTTGCTTGTGAGAGACAGAAAGTGCTTTTGAACTTCCCAATGCATTTCCAAACAAACTCTGCTTCCCATGCAATATTTGCGACATGGCCAAGCGGGCAACCATTGCTTGGCAGGCAAATCTCGAATCTTTTACAAAAAGCATTTGCTCATTCGGCCAGAATTTTGGGGGTATCATTTCACATTGAATCAAAGCAAATACCTTACTGAATTCTCTCTTTAAATGATGAGAAGTTAGATAGACAGGCATGGCTACTGTAATTTGTTGACTATTATGGTTTTTCCTTTCCCTCCAGAGATGAAATTCAAACAGCACGATAGAAAGAAACGTATCAGAAGTGTACCTAGCTATCTGCTCTTGTTCTCAACAGAAAATGACAAGGTTCGTGCTCTATTTCTTTTGTTTCATCTTCTCTGATTTCCAATACTGATCGTTTCCGTGACTCTTGTAGCTGCAATTGTAACAGATCTTTCACAGTATCTATATTCAGTTAGTTCACTTTCAATGTCGTTCAAACATATTTTGCCATGGTTGCATTTTTTCGAATTTTTTGCCCATGCTTTAGTTCTTGGTAGGCCGGTAATTGCAACTTTAAGGTTACTGTAACTGTTCAGGAGACGCATTTTCGCTTTTTCGGTTTNAAGCCGCAAAAGTTTCTCTGAAACCCAAGTAGCTTTCTCTGAAACCCAAGTAGCTATTGCGCTCGTTGTGCATTCCAGAAATTGTTTTTAAGAGCAAACATGAGCATAGATCGAGAGAAGAAGGATATATCTACACATCTGCCACGGGCATTTCATTTCTTTGGTTCAGAAGCTGAGCAGTAAGTGTTTCAATTACACCCAAAACAATAAGAGAATTGAATCGCCTCCCAATCGGCTTTTGAATAAAATAAATCAAATGCCCGTGGCAGATGTGTAGATATATCCTTCTTCTCTCGATCTATGTTCATGTTTGCTCTTGAAAACAATTTCTGGAATGCACAACGAGCGCACTAGCTACTTGGGTTTCAGAGAAACTTTTGCGGCTTTGTTTGTTTTGAATTTCTGGTTGAAAGAATTTCCTTTGTCTGCGATCATTAATCGCTTTGAATTGCGGTGTCAATCAAAACCAACTCGTGCTATTGTCTTACCAAATCTGTCCTTGTTTATTCAACTAGATATTGCATAATATCATTGCTTATATATTCAGGGAGCAGTAGCCTTTCAAACGAGGGGCCTTTTTTGCTCACCCGGTATATGGAATTGTATGTTGTTTATGTAAAATTTGGCAAAAATATATCTATGCATATCTCACACAATAAGATATGGGATAAACATCCTGAGATCTGGAACTATGCTGTGAAATACTCTAAGCGATGCTGTAAAGAACATAACTTTTGTCGCAGCTTTCAAAGAGAAAATTGAAACTTGGAATAGAACCTGTTGCCTTTGTATAATGTGTAAATAGGCACTGAATTCTTTAATTGTAGATTAACATGTGTGGTATTACTCTAGGTTTATTGTAGATAGGTTGGTGTATATAAGTTTTATTCTTTTCAAACTATGTACATACCAACTTTGAATAGATCTATGAACGAACGAATGAATGAACGAGTTTGTGAATGAATGAATGAATGAATGAATGAATGAATGAATGAATGAATGAATGAATGAATGAATGAATGAATGAATGAATGAATGAATGAATGAGTTCTAACATTCTATTGGTATTGCCTGATTATCGAAGGAATCCTACCAGAAGGAACGTTTGATAACTGACCTAAGAGAGGACAAGTGCGCTAGATTATCCAGCTAACGATGGATAACTTCTTGCCTCTAACTTTTAAATTCAGCTAACGATAGATTTATTTGTAGAGGACAGTCTGTGCCCCTCTGTCAAAAAACTTTCCTGAAAAATGAATTTTGCTTGTGATAGACAGAAAGTGCTTTTGAACTTCCCAATGCATTTCCAAACAAACTCTGCTTCCCATGCAATATTTGCGACATGGCCAAGCGGGCAAGCATTGCTTGGCAGGCAAATCTCGAATGTTTTGCAAAAAGCATTTGCTCATTCGCCTAGAATTTTGGGGGTATCACTTGCCTTACTGAATTTTCGCGTTAAATGGTGAGAATTTAGATTGACAGGCATGGCTACTGTAATTGGTTGACTATTATGGTTTTTCCTTTCCCTGCAGAGATGAAATTTAAACAGCACGATAGAAAGAAACGTATCAGAAGTGTACCTAGCTATCTGCTCTTGTTCTCAACAGAAAATGACAAGGTTCGTACTCTATTTCTTTTGTTTCATCTTCTCTGATTTCCGTAACTTTCCGTTTCCGTGACACTTGTAGCTGCAATTGTAACAGATCTTTGAAAGTATCTATATTCAGTTAGTTCACTTTCAATGTCGTTCAAACATATTTTGCCATGGTTGCATTTTTTCGATTTTTTTGCCCATGCTTTAGTTCTTGGTAGGCCGGTAATTGCAACTTTAAATTCTGGGTCTAGCACAAATTTATAACGACATAGAAGTATTTTCTGGGGTATAAAGAGCATTTTGTTTCAGCGATCCAGTAAATTTATCCCTGGGGGGGGGGGTGAACTTCTGAATTTGCTGATTCAATTCCCGGTAGGACCTCATTTTGCAAAGTGTGGTAGCCTGTTCATTTTATGCGTTGCCTGTCTTAAATGAAATCCTAATGGTAAATAGGCTTTTCTTTGAATAGAACAAAGAACACAATCAGACACAGCATTGTTTTTTGGCTATCCATTGTTCACGAAGTTTGTGCAATTCGATGTGAATGGGATTTTATTTTTCTAGATTGTTTTTCTTTAGAAAATGCAAGCTTTAAACCTTGCAAAAACCATTTAAGCTAGCTTTGATCCTTCGTTATATAAAGTGGCATAATCGGAAGCCAATAATTCGGAAACTTATTTTAAAGGTAATGTGTCCATGTAAGTACAGCTGCGTATACACTATTGTCAAAATTTGCTGACGTGATGCTGACAAAGAGCCCGAAGAGCGCACTGTGATTGGTAGAATTAAACTGATCACATGCAAAACAAAAATTTAAATTTCNGCTATCCATTGTTCACGAAGTTTGTGCAATTCGATGTGAATGGGATTTTATTTTTCTAGATTGTTTTTCTTTAGAAAATGCAAGCTTTAAACCTTGCAAAAACCATTTAAGCTAGCTTTGATCCTTCGTTATATAAAGTGGCATAATCGGAAGCCAATAATTCGGAAACTTATTTTAAAGGTAATGTGTCCATGTAAGTACAGCTGCGTATACACTATTGTCAAAATTTGCTGACGTGATGCTGACAAAGAGCCCGAAGAGCGCACTGTGATTGGTAGAATTAAACTGATCACATGCAAAACAAAAATTTAAATTTCAAAACGAGGCTGCCTGCAGTGAGACTTCGGGTTTAGCTCTGGAATTGCAACCGCAAGTAAATCATGAGTCTTCTTATATTATAGCTAGCTGTCTTTCTATCACTACTGTTAACTGATCACATGAAATATCACGTGAAAATAGCAAAGTCGCTGTACTTACAGCTTACATGGACACATTACCTTTAACAAGGGTGATGAGGCTGATCCTATTTTATATAGAGTGACGAGTCTTCATTGGAATCTTCTGATACGGAGCTGGACAACAAAAATGGTGGAAATAAACGAAAAAATGGTAAGGTCAAAGAGCTAAATGTCAATTGCTGTTTATCCAGGCCCTTACGAGATTAACAGCGCAGTCTAGCGCAATTTTTAAAATTCTGGTAGTGTCTTGCATACTTTTCCCCCATAAATCTGGTCGTATCGATTCCAAGGCAAGTTGTTTTTGCCTTCGGTAGTTGTACTTTTTTCAATATCTTTCAAATATCCAAAATTTGAAATATCTTTATCCATCTTTTCATGTGTGCCTGATATTTCCTACGATTTTCTGTGCAAAAATATTTTACTAAATCTTCACCACAAGCCTGGTTCGAAACGTTCTAAAAACATGTTTACGTCAAATTAATTTATAGTTCTTTTTTAACCGATTATGTCTCTTATATACCGTCTAAGTCTCCTGGAAATGTCAACTGTTAACATGGAATGAAAGTCGATAAAATGAAGTGTAAAATGATTGTCGTCGCTTGTCTCATCCTCCGCTTTATCATCAAACTGCGCTTTCCAACGAACTGTCCATCTTACCACTAAATCTTGAAGACACAAGGAAAAATTCTATTTTGGATCTTGGTTATAGTTGCCATTCAAGGCTGGGTGGATAGGTTTTGTGTCCATCATAAACTCTATCGGGAACATAAGATAGTCCTGATTTAATTCTTGTTTTTGATTCCGTAGATATGAATTCAATTTGTACATTGTTACCGGTAAAGAAAAAGCGAAGGAAATCGAAACATCATGTTGAACCGATTCCATTGAGTTCTACAATTGTTACTACTTCTGAAGGGGTATGTTGATAGTCTTATTCTTATCTCAGTATCTCACTACACAAGGACCCTCAACTTACGCTCATCTAATTGAAGTGAATTAATGTTGTTGTTGTTGCTCCAGTTGAGGGCCTTATGGCCAAACTCTTCTCAAAACGGCAAAAATATTATCGCCAGGAAAGCATTTGCTGCTGGACCAATCAGGATGCAAGACTTGAAATTACTTGATGGGATTGGCTGATTCTTCTTCAATTCAAACTTCCCGCCAAAGGCAAACAAAAGCGTTCGAACAACGCGTTCGACTGAACTGTTGCAACGATCAAAATCTCAAAGTAGCGAGATCTTTTGCGTCCCCAAAAAACCAAAATATCACTTAAAGGTAGGAGTTTTCTGCTTTGATAGCTCGAAGAAACATTCATCTAAGTACTGATTGCTTGTTTTGCAGTGTACCACTTCAGGAAAACCACTTTTTGTGGCGTTCTAGAGTCGGTGGTTTTGAGAAAAATAGCAAGTGATTTAGGCCATGTGCGTTTCTAGAAGCGTATGGCCATGAGTCGTAGTTTTGGCGTCCATCACTCTCTCAATAGCGATAACCTACGAACATATAATCAGTCTAATCTCAGTAATCGTTGTGGGCATTGTAAATCTTATTTACTGGCGTGTTAATATTACTGAGAGTAAGAAGCCCATATTTTCGGCTAGAAAGGCTATTCCGAAGATATAGCCACTAGTGTGTTACACAGGGTGTTCCTAAGTGATTTTACTACGTTTGCACTGTTGCAAGAAGTTGCAAGACAGAATCACAGGGACCCCAGGAAATTGAACAACCCCCCCCCCAATGATAAAGCCCCGTAGCCTCCTTTGCGATTGCGAAACTATGACGTAATGCCTTTAGTCAGAAGTCGAAAGCGAGGTGCGTGACAGAATACAGTAAAAACCCGCGTACAAGAACCAGCAATTTTGCAAGTCAGCCTGAATAGGTTCTTATGTTTTGGGTATTTAGTGGTAAATGAGGCTGTTCAGGTTCTTAAATTGGTTCTTATTTTATTCAGGGCTTTCAGAAATTTCTTTTCTTCCGATTCAAACTTCATTTATTGTCAGTCCACATCACTTGAGTTTATGAGGGATTATTCACAACAGAAGTTTGTGGAAGAAACGGAGATGCTTATACAATCCAAAGAAAAGCTTTCAAAGCTTCTCATCGGATAATAGAAAAATATCTGATTCTTCCACAAACTGCTGTTGTGAATAAGACCCCATGATCTCTACAGGTAAGAGCTTATTCAAAATATTTCAGGTTGATTGGGCTCTTATACCATAGGGGTCTAATTGCAAAATTTCAGCCTGCAGGTTCTTAATCCACTAGGTTCTTACACGCGAGTTTTTACTCTACTCGTATTTTTTATAAGAAACTGCCCATAAGAAACTCAACTCTCAGATCGCCAAAAAATTAAGAAACTCCAGTGCTGGGAAAATATAAGTTAACAAACTATTCATTTTGATAAAGGAAATCCTTGACATATTTTTAATTTGTTTTCAGTTGTTCCAGTATCATATTACTCGTAAGGTACTTTTGTAATGTCTAAACATTGGAAAGGCTTAAAAAACCTTGTTTTGAACTGTTTACGAGAGCACATCTAGTGCACATGAAGAACGTTATGGAACCTCTAAGAAACTCGTAATAAACTCTGAGTACTCAAAATCTGATAATTTTAAGAAACTTTCAGTGCTGGGCCAAATCCTTAGTTTCTTATAAAGAAAAAATACGTGTATCCATTATTTTGAAGGACAGTATAGCTACTAATAGTCGTTTCTAATTGTGAGTGATATTTCAACAGCAAAGAACATTGAGATCGATACAAGAAAGCGCTTAGACATATGCGTTTTATTCAGCATTCTTTTTATATTCAATATACAATCTTACCAAGACAAGCTACTTAATGCGCTACTTACGAACTACTGTACAACACTACAAGGATGATACCACGGGCAGCAAAATATCATGACTGCCCCATGGCATTTACATATAGAAAATACAACTGAATTTACAGCTACCGGCCGTGTGACCCAAAACAACTTCAGGAGCAATATCATCACAAAATCTCTGAAATCAGAAATTATTGACAAATAATTTGTTTCACAGTTTAATTGAAAGGCTTAGTTGTCTCTTGGGATGCTGCATGACCATCTTAAGGAATCGTTACCACCCGAAAAAAAACAAAGTAAAAGGAAATTGCAAACTCGGATTCCTCATTTTGAGTGAAATAGTCATCATCATTTTCCAGTCAACATTTTGTGAAAGCTCAACGTAGCGATGAATTTGAAGTCGTCTAGGGGCATTTTATCTTTGCAAAATGATTGATCTCTGTTCTTTATTGAAATTTCGTGCTCCAACGCAAATAAGATCTATTAAGTCCCTCCCACTTGAATCCTGCATTGAGGCAATGATAGTCTGAGATTCAGGCATATCGTGGAATAGAAAAAACTAACTACAAAGCTTCCACAGCAGGGCAAGCAACCACTGACTGTTGACGATAGCCACGTGGGTGAAATAAGCTACTCAGGTAATTTAAGGGAAGCCAAACCACAGTGATGACGCAAATTAGACACCGATATGGCTGCTTATGCCCAGGGAGTGCTCCTTGCTTACGCCCCTGTAAAATGCGCAGATGTGAATGTGGGCGAATAAGCTAGTTGTTCATTTCTTTTTCATGTTTGCGTTCTTGCTGAATTTTATGGTTACAGGTGTTACTGAGAAATAGACTGACTACATGAGTCTATTTTTCTTGCCGGCATCTAGTCAAACTGGGGGCAATTGCTGTCACTGTTGTTCTCTCGTCAGGAGTTTGTGTTGTTTCAGCATCATGCGCCTATCAGCTTCATGCGCATGACATCCAGTTTGAAACGGATTCTACCGGGTGATTTAAAAAGGCCCGGCCTTTGAAAGGCTACTGCTCCCTGAATATATAAGCAATGATATTATGCAATATCTAGTTAAATAGCTAACATGTTCAATAACTTTTAGAATTTTTTCTGGTTGAAATCCGTCGCTCTGTTAAGATTTTACAAGGGATTTTCCAAAAAAATGTCCTTTCGAGAAACCTTGAAAATCATGAGCAAAGTTTCTCTAATGTGTTTACCTTACAGCAATGACTTGAGAACGCTTTACTACGTGCTATCCTCTTGGGGGAATGATAAGGCTTCCCCCTAGTATGAATAACTTATTCAGGGAGATTCCATTCTCCCAAGAGGACAAAGAGCATAAATGCATGTGAGTGTCATTATTGCTAGGAAGGAAAGCAAATGGAAATTTTGTTTGTCGTTTTCGTTCGTTTTTGCAGGTTTTCGAAAGGGGCTTTCTGTAGAAAATTTCTCATATTGACGGGAAGGAATGGACGATTAAAGCCGGGTAAATTACTGAACCTAATTGGATATATCGGGAATAAAGCATGACAGTCTTCAATATTATTTCTTTGATATTGAGGGAGCAGCATTTTTTCAAACGCCGGGCCTTTTTATTGACTTACCCGGTAGTATTTATCAGTATTTAATCGTTTATTTGTGGCTTTTGTAGTCACTTATTAGTTTTTATTTAGTTCTATGTTTTTCTGTAATGGCTGCAAGGTTGTCAATTGTCTTTTGCTCCTCGCGGTATCGTCTTTGTAGTATTGTAGAGTGATTTATATCTAGTGTATCAAATAATTTCTTCAATACAAGTTTTAATTGAATATAACAGTATAATTTTTCATTTTATCTTAAATCATATAAACCCCAGAACTGTCGTTTAATATCAGAGCAAGACTAGGACAGGCACTAAAAGCAGGGCGTTGACGCCATAGGGAGTTAAATATAGAGCAGCTGAAAGTAGATCTGAACAGACCAAATTTGATCAATTGAAGCATCTAGGCAATCACAGTTTAGAAACGAGGCAGCTGTTCAGGGTTAAACTGAAAAGATTGTAGCTCCAATGACGTTGGTAGTTAACTTTTTTTCTTCCATTTCAGGCTGATATTCATGATTTTCATGAAATTATTTGTTCCGTGTGTCGAGATGCTGGTAACTTGCTGATGTGTGACACTTGCGACCATGTGTACCATTTAACATGCTTAGAACCACCTCTAACAAAAGTACCACCTGGCACATGGTTTTGTCCCAAATGTGTGGTAAGTGTACGTTAACGGCAGTACTGAGCATCGCTCTAAAGCATTTTGCTCAAATAATTGAAGAGTGTAATTCTTTGTATTAATAAAACGATTTTAAGCGAGATTTATTGCTTTGTATACCAGCATAGGGTTCAAATCTTTAGATAGGTGGGTGTGAAATTCTATCACATTTTTCTTCCATTTAAATGGCTGGAAGAAACTAAGAGCACTTTGCAGTAAATCTATCGTGCAAATCTTTCGATACGTTGATTGGTTTTAAAATGGCGCATTCATTATTTTTGAGGCTGTGACATTATCAAATTTCTAAAAACCTTTCTGATGAGTTGAACAGAAATATACTCGAATTAACTATACGCTTCATCCACGAAACTGGTCGCTTTGATTAATCTTTTGAGATTACAGCTATGTACTAAGCAACCACCAAGTCCTTTATCGTAAATAGCTCTTTCCTTTGTAAATTCTGTTTCACATCAGATGTCGGCCATTTTACCTTCCTANATTGTCTTTTGCTCCTCGCGGTATCGTCTTTGTAGTATTGTAGAGTGATTTATATCTAGTGTATCAAATAATTTCTTCAATACAAGTTTTAATTGAATATAACAGTATAATTTTTCATTTTATCTTAAATCATATAAACCCCAGAACTGTCGTTTAATATCAGAGCAAGACTAGGACAGGCACTAAAAGCAGGGCGTTGACGCCATAGGGAGTTAAATATAGAGCAGCTGAAAGTAGATCTGAACAGACCAAATTTGATCAATTGAAGCATCTAGGCAATCACAGTTTAGAAACGAGGCAGCTGTTCAGGGTTAAACTGAAAAGATTGTAGCTCCAATGACGTTGGTAGTTAACTTTTTTTCTTCCATTTCAGGCTGATATTCATGATTTTCATGAAATTATTTGTTCCGTGTGTCGAGATGCTGGTAACTTGCTGATGTGTGACACTTGCGACCATGTGTACCATTTAACATGCTTAGAACCACCTCTAACAAAAGTACCACCTGGCACATGGTTTTGTCCCAAATGTGTGGTAAGTGTACGTTAACGGCAGTACTGAGCATCGCTCTAAAGCATTTTGCTCAAATAATTGAAGAGTGTAATTCTTTGTATTAATAAAACGATTTTAAGCGAGATTTATTGCTTTGTATACCAGCATAGGGTTCAAATCTTTAGATAGGTGGGTGTGAAATTCTATCACATTTTTCTTCCATTTAAATGGCTGGAAGAAACTAAGAGCACTTTGCAGTAAATCTATCGTGCAAATCTTTCGATACGTTGATTGGTTTTAAAATGGCGCATTCATTATTTTTGAGGCTGTGACATTATCAAATTTCTAAAAACCTTTCTGATGAGTTGAACAGAAATATACTCGAATTAACTATACGCTTCATCCACGAAACTGGTCGCTTTGATTAATCTTTTGAGATTACAGCTATGTACTAAGCAACCACCAAGTCCTTTATCGTAAATAGCTCTTTCCTTTGTAAATTCTGTTTCACATCAGATGTCGGCCATTTTACCTTCCTAAATCAACAATTAAATGATTTGCACTCGTGACATCTTTCAACCCATTTAAACCCTGACCTGACATCTGATATGAGACAGAATCTAGTATCCATTAATCTTTAATTGTTTCGTCGTTTCGTAATGTGTCTGTATACAGTTCTGTTTCATATTTTTATATATTGGCCATGAGGTAGTCATTGTATTTCGCTCCCCATGGTATCGTACCTGTAGTGTTGTATAGTAATTTAGATAGGTATAGTAGAATGTAAGATTATTGTAAAATTTTATATTTGAATAAAAAAGAAAAATTTCTAAATCCTAATCCAGAAGCGCTACATATTTCTGCTTGCCATCATATTGTAGACCTTCATAAACTATGGTTTTCTTGAAGTTTCCTCAATTGATTTAAGATTTACCATGATTTTGATATTTTCTAAATTTTCGACGAATCTTTTCAAAAAGGATTAAAATGCCGCCATTTTGAAAATAGTCTATATATCAAAAAAATTTCACAGCAGATATATAGCAAATTACCATAAGTTCCTTTCAAGCCATTCAATTTATAGGAAAATGAGATAGAATTTTACACCCACCTTTTTAAAGATTTGAAAGATTTTAGCTCTATGCTTTGTATACCATGTTTGTGGTCATGTATACAGTACCACTTAACATTCCCAGGACTCTCGTGTACAAAAGTACCATCAGCCACACAGTTTTGTCCCAAATGAGAGATAAGTACCAGGTGGACCAGGAAGAGTTTTACATGTCTGAAACTTTGTTATGCAGAGGATACTATTTTCTTTTTGGTTCAAATTAAGCTCGAATTTGCTGTCTTATTCCTTTGTCATGTGCTTATACCTTCTTCTTTCTGGGCTATTTACTTACGCGCTTTTATTTATTTGATGTCAGCAAGGGTTGAAATCCTTCAAAAGATTGTATATGATTCCGTTATCACTTTCTTTGGACTGAGTGAATTTGAAAGAACTAAAGTACTTATTCTTGGAAAATTTTGAAGAAGCAAAATTATCATAGATCCTAACTGATGGAGAAAATATGATTCAATCTTCAAGAAAACTATAGTCTATGAAGTTCTGCGATGTGGTGGCAGGCAGAAATCTGTCGCAGTTCTGGTGTACGATCTGGAAATTTGATGACATCACTGCCACAAATATAGTAAATGCTGCCATTTTGAAGATAATCGATATATCAAAAGATTGCAACAGGAGAATTTCAGCAAAGTACCCTAATTCTTTTCTGTTCCATTCAAAAGCTGTTCAATTCAAAGGAAGAGGTAACAGAGTTTTAAATCACCTTTTATAAAGATTCGGACCCTGTATTTTACATTTTTAGTGGCAGTTTGTTAAAAATACTTCTTACATTTTTCTCAGGAGCGACTAAAAGGATTCAAAAAACCAGATTTAGAAAGTTTGAAAGCGAATAAAGAATCTTTTACTCAATACAAACAAGGTGAGCTCGATTACTGTTGTCTGTTGTTGTGACGAAGAATGGAAGATTGTTATATCGATTTCATCCGTTGATTTGATTAACCGGCTAGAACAAAGAGAAAGTAGCAATTGAAACCAAAGAGAATTCATTGGGCTTATTGGTCAAGCCGTAAGCGTAAATTATCCAAGTTGCTTAGGGCACCTTGAAATTTGGGTGACTATCTCATCGGTTGTGCATACGAAAAAGGATTGTTAACAGGGTGCTGAAATACGTGTCAAAACTGAAAGGACTGCTACACATCACATCCAGAAACAAGGCATTAAGTGTTAGAATTGCATTTAGAAGGACAGCAAAATGTTACATCATTTCATACATAAAGGGACCGTGCCACCGTTTCATGGAAGTTCTTGCAAAATGACGTGTATTAAATCTCTTTTCCTTAAGCTACTCTAAAACTTTATTGGAAAATAGCAAGACGTTCTAGGAGATTAACAATCGCAGATTTCATGTCGATTCTTTAGAAAATTTGATCAACGTTTTTTGATCGTTTTCAGTGTTTTCGACAACGAAAATTTTAAGAAACTCGCTTGAGCTCTAAAACATGAATACAGAAAAATTTGCAAAAAATCCTAGAATCTTTTTCAGGCTTTCTGCTAAAGATTGAGTCATAAATCTTCAAAATCGGTCCAGTGTACGATTTATCGTGGCCTGCCAAAAGTGCATAGTTTATTTTGGCGCACCCGGTATCAATAATGTTTTGTCTTGTGCAAAATTTTCTCCTATGAACTTTAAAATTCTATGCTTTAGATCTGGAGGTGAAAAGAACTGAAACATTAAAGGCTGCTTTGGAAATTAGGAGGCACAGGCATAATTTTGGAGTGCAGATCAGACAGTTCGCTGCGTCAGTAACGGTATGTTTATCAATTATATTATTTGATTGAGAAACGAATACAAAGACAATATGGTAAACGCATGGAACAAAAACAAATACGAACGCATGTTGTGTGGCGCAACTATCATCAGAAGCAAGTCAGACCTGTCGTGCTGCAGTCCACTGGTTGCGCGCTTTACTACCACTCCAAAGGCTGGGGGTTCGGGTCCCCGGTTCAGTCGAGCCTGCTACGTAGAGTAAAGAGTACGCCAACTCTATGTAATTCCACGCTAAAGGAATCACGACATGTAGTCACATCGAGAGGAAGAACCAGGACGTTGCTTGGATAAGCTTAGCCTCTCAGTGTCCTAAAACTACCTTCGGATGCTAGGTAGAAACACAGAAAAACTTGTGCTGTTTTAAGGGAATATTGTTTTATTTTTATGACACAAAACTTTCAGCCCATATTAATTTGATACGAGAATATGAAATGAAAAACTATCCTTGAAGACTTATTGCTAACATGTTCTTTTGGGGGTCCAAAGAGGACTTGCATATGATATTAAAATTGTTTCTCGCCCCAGTTCTATTTGTTCAACTTTTAATGTGATGCTCGCATGATCAAGGTTAGCAATGGATCTTTAGCGTAATTTAATTCAATCACTTTCGTTGAAATAGAAGCCAGCTGGCAACAACGGATTGATCAGATATTCATCATGGTACGGGAATTTTTATTAAAGCCGTTTAAGGGCCTTCTGTGCATGCATACGATGAATAACAAATTAGATAGATACATATATAGATGTATCAATATATGAAATTTTCATTCACTGTGCAATTACATGCATCTGTAAAAATTAGGTGATTTTTTTGTCCTATGTGCTAAGTAGACTGCGTTAAACCTTGCTCAAACGGGACTCATAATGAAACTGTGCAAAAGCTGACCTCATTTTCTGCATTCGATCAATCCAATTATGATCCAACGACTGCTTCTGCTCTGTTCAACGGCCTCTCCCCAGAAAGGAAATGCGATAAAAGCCATGTTAAGCAGACACAATCAAATAAGTATTTTAATGCTTCAATTTCTATGTTTTAAGACCAAAAATACCAGAGAAATCTTCTTGTAATCAATTGCGTCAATCGAATCTAGAATTCGAAACTTATTGTTCTTTGCCANTTAGCGTAATTTAATTCAATCACTTTCGTTGAAATAGAAGCCAGCTGGCAACAACGGATTGATCAGATATTCATCATGGTACGGGAATTTTTATTAAAGCCGTTTAAGGGCCTTCTGTGCATGCATACGATGAATAACAAATTAGATAGATACATATATAGATGTATCAATATATGAAATTTTCATTCACTGTGCAATTACATGCATCTGTAAAAATTAGGTGATTTTTTTGTCCTATGTGCTAAGTAGACTGCGTTAAACCTTGCTCAAACGGGACTCATAATGAAACTGTGCAAAAGCTGACCTCATTTTCTGCATTCGATCAATCCAATTATGATCCAACGACTGCTTCTGCTCTGTTCAACGGCCTCTCCCCAGAAAGGAAATGCGATAAAAGCCATGTTAAGCAGACACAATCAAATAAGTATTTTAATGCTTCAATTTCTATGTTTTAAGACCAAAAATACCAGAGAAATCTTCTTGTAATCAATTGCGTCAATCGAATCTAGAATTCGAAACTTATTGTTCTTTGCCAATCTCGCAATCTGATCTGGGAGACTTATTAAAATTAATTACGCTAAAGATCTACTGCTAACCTAACCATTGCGAAAGATCCATATTAATTTGCGCTAGGAAAATGTGTGTTTCAGTATCAGTTACAGTATCAGAATTTTATTCATTGTTGTTTAAATCGATTTATTATATGGCGTTCGAACAGGCGGCTCCTCGGACCGGCAACGGAGCAATTTGATTGGTTTTTTATCGGTCCGCAAAAGCCGTATTGTACCGGGCGTTGCCTAGCGCAAATTAATCAACAACAAGGGAGGAGCTTCTTGTGCAGGCTTAGGCCGCACGAATTGACAGCCAATGTTTAGCTTATTCCTCGAAGAATTCTTTGCTGCAAACTTTGAAGACGAACTTGCAATCATACACGAAGAAAATGCCAATGTAGTTAACGTCGAAACGACCAACTACAGTGATTCACAGGATCAAAATCACAATAGAAAAGTATAATAATGCAAACAATGTTCTCAAAAGGTTCTGTCATATAATGAAGCCTTTATTAAGCGATTACTCGATCCATACTGGACCCAAAAACGCAATAGAAAAGTACAATAATGTAAAAAATGTTCTCAAAAGGCTCTGTCATATGATAAAGCCTTTATTAAGCCATTACTCGATCCATGCTGGAAAATATTTTGACCTTAGTTCCATGTACTGACCTCATTGCTTTCAGTCCGTACGTCATATTACGGTCCAAATATTTTCCAGCATTGACCTCGTAATCGTTAATGACCGCATATTCTTTCAACTGTGCTGAAAATGCAGGTGTTATTTACATCACGGACAATTACGAAACATGTTTTTGATTCCTTTGGCTTCAAGGGATTTACTTAGGCCAAAACGCCAAAGCTCTGGTTTGAAGGTGGACGCAAATGTGAGCTTTCAAGATTATTATTTCTGCTCTCAAAGCACCAGTACCAACAAACGAGGCATCTATGTTCAAATTAACTATCGAAGAACACTTTGATAGTGATTAGCCATTGATTAAAGCTAAATCCATATCGCTGGACCCAACCTAATCCGTCCCATACTTTTTTTGGGACACCCAGTATATCACTGGCCATTTCGTAATCCTGCAGTCTATCTCCATGACTTAAGCTGAAATTCTCTTCTCATGAAGGTTTGTTTTAACCATCTCTTAATCGCCGTAATGAATTAGATTAGGAAAATCCACTGCAATAGATTGCTTTCGTCGGCGAATTTATCAAACAAGCTAACGAATATTCATAGTAATCATTGCAAAATACACGTTGTTCGTATCCTGTACGCAGTATGTTCAGGTTGTGGTCACGCGATATTTAAAAGTGAATCACATATGCTATAAGACTACCGTAAAAGCTCTATTGAGCCCCCCGGGGCGCTTATTTAATTTCGGACACTTCAGAGGGGGCAGGGCTTAAAGGAGAGGAGGGCATATTGAAGAGGAGGGGCTTATTCACAGAATCAAGTGACAAGGATACATATGATAGCTTTTTTGTTCTTTTACCTCATTTTTGCGGATTCAATATACAATTTTACGAATCAAATTCCTAAATTCGACGCAGTTTTCTCCTAAACCATATCAAAACTAGCATGCAAACTTGTTTAGAACTAAATGAATGGAAACTCTCTGGTAACTTCTGGAATTGGATATAAGTGGGGGAGATTAATAGAGAGGGGAGCTTATTTAAAATTTTGGCTCAGAGGGAAGGGGCTTGTTAGAGAGGGGACTTAATAGAAAGGGGGCTAAATAATGCTTTTACGGGTAATAATAGTATTTTTCAGTCTGTATTTCTTTGCAAAGAGTAATGCTCCAATGCGTATTATTTAGGCATCTTCTGAAAATTGAAATAGCCTTGAAATTATAATTCTATTGGCTTTCCACGTCGTCGTTTCTGCGTGTCGGTTCTTACCGACGTTTTCTGTCGGTGAAAGGTTGTTTTTCCACGAGGGGCATTTTTCACACGAGCGACACATGAATCAAATTTCAACTACGCTTGCGCATACTAAACAAAATTCACTTCGCAAGAACAATCTCGTTAAGTGGAAAACCGGTTTTAGTTTACTATCCCACAAACCAGAACGGTAGACACGTGAGATATTTTGGCGTTATCTTTTGGGCTTTCACCGAGTCCGTTTGAAGAAATGTTGAGTTATTTGAGGGCTTGTATAGATTTCCACATAGCCACTGAATTCTGTTAAGAAGAAGATAACTGTATAGCTAATATGTCAGCTTAGTTGCAAGATTTATTTGGTGAAAATAGGTCATATAGTGCGCAAATTACAAGCTGCTCAAATTGCAAGAAAATTCTGCGCGTGATATCAATAAAAATTTGCGCAATACCACTGCCGATGTCCTTGTTCCAAGGATTAACACTTGCAGTGGGCAGA
>REGL01000003.1:690131-713595 GCA_004194395.1 Aurelia aurita complex sp. Pacific | reverse complement strand
TCACTTTGACATATGTTCAGATCGCGAGCACGCGAAAGCTCGATGAATGGGATACCGCTGGGCTGGCTAGTCCAAGTTTTGTTAAATGATACCCTTGGCTAAGACTACTCTCTAGATTAAAAGTGCCAAGATCTGACTTTTGTTGACAAAAATCGCAAAAATTTTGCGTACTCTGAACTAGAATCGATAATTTTTTGCGGTTTCTAAACCAAAATTGCTATGCAGGATACCCTAGCCTAGACTTTGAGACGTTTTCATAATGACACCTTTGGTCACCCTGAAAGTAAATGGTGCGAAGTCTTTACGCATGCCCAAGCCTTTATAAGGAGTCTGGGAATCAATGATAAGGTGCCTGGATCGATCCCGTGTAAACGCAACGTAATTTGGGATCGATCCCTTGTAAGCACGTGCAACATTTTGGGATCGATCTCGAACTGGATCGATCCCGTTCTGGATCGATCAAATTTTCCCTCGTGTAAACGGGGTTTTAGGTATCTTGCGTAATAGGATTTTACTCAAATTTCTCGTAGTTATCAAACGGAAAGATTGGTTTCGACCAAATGAATTTTCTTATGTAATTTTTTCTTTTTGGTGTGCAATCAATTCTCAAAGGAATCAATTTGCAGAATAAATTGCATAAAGCAAATTGTCAAACACCCAACATTTTTTCTGACTCTTTACGATTTGACTCCTATTTCTGGTAAAAATGGGGTACTGTTTTGAGACACCCGGTAGTTTTTTTTTCTTCCTTTCTTTTTCTTTACAGAGCAGCATTTTGTTGAAATGTATATCCTGTATAAAGACTCGTTATATTATTATTACCATATTATGTTATTATAGTATTATTATATATATTATTACATCCTTCGTAATGCAAGAACCGACCTTAGATTACCCAAGAAAAGGTCAAATAATGGACAGAGATGTTTTTCCTATTGAGGTGCAAAACTGTGGAATAGCCTCTCTGCCGATTCAAAGCAGGCATCCTCTTTGTATGGTTTTGAGTTATACTACTATTTAGAGACAGGGATTTCTTTATTTTAATTGCAGATTCGAAATTATTGTACATAAATTTTAAACATTGCAATAGGGTTTTATAGTTTGATTTGATTATCAGAGTTTCGATTTACTTTTTTCATCATAGAGTGTAATTATTGTTTTTATTGGAGGGCCCTTTGGCACCAGCTTCTGCTGAAGGGCAACTCTTCTTAAAGGGAATAACCTGAGTCAACAGGTTTTTTTCTTTATCAACTAAAATTTTAAAATACAAGAAACAAAACTCAAATTTAATTATTGGGGAGGTGGAGGCAAAGAAACATAACGTTATCGAGTTGCCTCCACACACAACATCACAAATTTACCAACGATTTTCAGCGAAAATTAACTTTACACTACTAATATGAGACAAAGGCCGAATTTACACTTGAGGCGATCTTTCGATGCGGCGCACGCAGCAAAGCCAGATCAATCCAACTTCGCCGTATTGCCGCGCTTTATGAGTCCAAAGAACGTCAAAATCTTTTTAAAAAGTGAGATCTCATAGGTCTATAAATAGCCTATTGTATTCTATAATTCAACGCGTGGCGAAAGAAAGCAAAGCATTAGAAAACAATAAAGTTTTCAGGTTTCTCTTTGTCCTATTTATAGACGGACGCCATATAACTCAGGCCATTCACTTTAAAGAATTAAATATGAAATATGAAATACAGTAAGTCCCCGCATATAAGAAGCTTAAATTTTCAAATCAGGCTGTCTGGTTTCTTATATGCAAGAAAATATGTTCAAATGAGGCTGGAAGATTTCGTATATGTCCATTAAAGACTTTCTTTCACGTAATGCTTTCTTGTAACAAAAAAAACCATATTTAAATCCCAAGGATGCTGCTGCATAGTAAACAAGCATGTCCCAAGAAATGATAATGGATGAAGCAAACATGAAATACTGTATATCTAGACGTTGAGCAGATTTTACAAATTTTAGTACTGAAGCTACACAGAAAAACGGCAGTGTGGTTGAGTATTTTTTCAACTTTGCATCATTTATAAGAAACTGGACAAAATCAGGCTGGCTGGTTTCTTATAAAGGAGAAAATATTCTCTTTGCTGGCAGGCTGCAGTTTCTTAGAGGTCCGTTTCTTACTTGCGGGGACTTACTGTGTGAAATATGAAGATCGGCCATGTAATAAGATTCTTGCGATTTTTCAAACAGGGTACTCTTTTTGGGACACCTGGTAATTTATGGTGATTTATGGTAATTTATGGTAATTTATGGTAATTTATGGTAATCTTAACCTCATGATTAATTTTCAGAAACAAGAACAAGCAAGGAAAGCTTCTCAAGAAAATATCGAACAGTTAAAAGAATCGTTGACGAGGATGAAAAAATTTATGTCACTGGTCAAGGTTAGTTAGGACATATGTGCATATCATATTCAAAATATTATTAAGTATTTTAGTTTAGAAATAGCATATTTCAAATAACAGTGCAAGTTGCGCCAAAAAGGTTCAGGAGTTTAAAAAATCTAGCTTAGGGCTCAAATCTTTCAGATTTTTAAGAAAGTGGGTGTAAAATTCCATGACATTTTTCTTTGATTTGAATGGCTTGAAANTGCCGCGCTTTATGAGTCCAAAGAACGTCAAAATCTTTTTAAAAAGTGAGATCTCATAGGTCTATAAATAGCCTATTGTATTCTATAATTCAACGCGTGGCGAAAGAAAGCAAAGCATTAGAAAACAATAAAGTTTTCAGGTTTCTCTTTGTCCTATTTATAGACGGACGCCATATAACTCAGGCCATTCACTTTAAAGAATTAAATATGAAATATGAAATACAGTAAGTCCCCGCATATAAGAAGCTTAAATTTTCAAATCAGGCTGTCTGGTTTCTTATATGCAAGAAAATATGTTCAAATGAGGCTGGAAGATTTCGTATATGTCCATTAAAGACTTTCTTTCACGTAATGCTTTCTTGTAACAAAAAAAACCATATTTAAATCCCAAGGATGCTGCTGCATAGTAAACAAGCATGTCCCAAGAAATGATAATGGATGAAGCAAACATGAAATACTGTATATCTAGACGTTGAGCAGATTTTACAAATTTTAGTACTGAAGCTACACAGAAAAACGGCAGTGTGGTTGAGTATTTTTTCAACTTTGCATCATTTATAAGAAACTGGACAAAATCAGGCTGGCTGGTTTCTTATAAAGGAGAAAATATTCTCTTTGCTGGCAGGCTGCAGTTTCTTAGAGGTCCGTTTCTTACTTGCGGGGACTTACTGTGTGAAATATGAAGATCGGCCATGTAATAAGATTCTTGCGATTTTTCAAACAGGGTACTCTTTTTGGGACACCTGGTAATTTATGGTAATTTATGGTAATTTATGGTAATCTTAACCTCATGATTAATTTTCAGAAACAAGAACAAGCAAGGAAAGCTTCTCAAGAAAATATCGAACAGTTAAAAGAATCGTTGACGAGGATGAAAAGATTTATGTCACTGGTCAAGGTTAGTTAGGATTATATGTGCATATCATATTCAAAATATTATTAAGTATTTTAGTTTAGAAATAGCATATTTCAAATAACAGTGCAAGTTGCGCCAAAAAGGTTCAGGAGTTTAAAAAATCTAGCTTAGGGCTCAAATCTTTCAGATTTTTAAGAAAGTGGGTGTAAAATTCCATGACATTTTTCTTTGATTTGAATGGCTTGAAAGGAACTCATGGTACTTTGCTGTAAATCTGCTGTGGAAATGTTTTGATGTCGTGAGTTTTGTACAATTGGTGGCAATTTAATTTTTTTTTAAAAAGCTCATGGAAAATTTGGAAAAATTTTAGATCAACTCAAATCCTAATTAAATAGAGGAAATATGATATAACCTTCTAGAAGACCATAGTTCATGACGGTCTACAATATAGTTGCAAGCAGAAATCTGTAGCTCTTCTGGTTTAGGATTTAGAAATTTGATGACGATTTAGAAATCAAATTTAATAAATGCCACCTTTTTGAAGCTAATCAAGATGTCAATAAATTTCCATGGCAGATTTACACCAAAAAAACCCTAAGTTCCTTCCAAGCCATTTAATTCTAAAGAAAACTGCAATAGAATTTTGCACCGACCTTTATAAAGATTTGAAGCCTATGCTGAAAAATCATAGCACCTAAGGTACTTGATGGATTGGAATGAATTGAATTTTTGATTGATAGCCGCAAGACCGAAGTTCTGTCATAATTTTTCTTGTCTTTTTATAAGTACTGAAAATATAATTTAATGCGACTGTCCGAAAATCCATTGTTTACAAAAAGGCCTTACACCGAACAATACCACAGTAAAGTTTTTTTACGGGTATCGGATCTCGTCTGCACATTTATTGCCACAGGATCGAAAATCTTTCGTATTTGTTTAAAAATTAATTTCCCATTGCTCTTGAGAGATTAAATGCTCTTGCGTCTCGTTCTGTGTGAGAGATTTCTTACAATATGATGGAATGTTTTAGAGCCCCCTTTCAGCCATTGCACAAGAAACAAATTGCCCGTGGGGGGGGGGGTACTTCATTGTCGGGACAGATAGGGATGTGAGCCAGTTTTGGTTAGTTTTTGGCCTGAAAATTTTGGGATTGGGATATACTTTCACTTGGAATTTTCTGGGCATTGGGCTTGACTGTTATACTGCAAATTCTGGTAATAGGTGTTGAATGTCCCCATTGATTCAGAACAGATTCGTTCAGCTTGCGACCATAACTGAGAGAATATCCTTTCCTTCGCCTTGCAGTTGATTGCCCCTTTAACGTTGAATTGTTTTTGTTACTTCTTCAAATTTCTGGTATTGGGTATCAATATCTGCCCTATATTCTGAGATAGGGTATCAATATCTGACCAAAATTTCTGTTATTGGGGTATACTTTCACTTGGAATTTTCTGGTAATGGGTGTTGAATGTCCCCATTGATTCAGAATAGATTTGTTCTGCTTGCGACCATAACTGAGAGGATATACTTTCCTTCGCCTTGAAATTTAATGCCCCTTTAACGTTAAATTGTTTTCAATATCTGACCAAAGTTCTGGGATTGGGTCATAACAGAAATCCTGGTGGCGCAGACCCCTGTATAAATTTACAGAGAATTTTTCATTTTTTTCATTTTATCATATTTAAACACAAAAACCCTATCAGCTACAAAAGAACTATTCCTATACAAAATAGACATCTATTTACAAATAAAATAATACAAATTTGCTGATCTTCCTAGGGATCGTGCTTCGGGAAGGATGCTAATTGTTTAGGAATTCTTTCAGTTTCCTTTTGAATGTGCTAATTGTGGAACTCATTCTGATTTCTAATGGGATTTCATTCCATGTTTTAGCACCAGAGTAGAAAAAACTGCTTTTGGAGAATTCTAGGTTCTGTCTTGGGGTGTCCAGATCTAACTGATTTCTCGTTCGATGGTTAGATAATTGAGATCTGGTAACAAGCCTCCCTCTTAAGTTGTCCGGGCAGAGACCATTCATTATTTTGTAAATCATCACGGCCCTGTCAAATTTGATTAAGTTTAAGACTGAAAGCCAGTTGCAACTCCACCCATCCTTTAATCTAGAGCCTTCTATTAGCGATCGTGCTCTAGTTTGTAGACGCTGAAGATGATCAAGCTTTGTGTTTGACAAACTGCCCCATAGTTCATCACAGTATCTCAGATGACTCTCCAGCAGTGCCTTGTACACCTGATCCAATTTTGATTGCGGTAATATGTTCTTTAGTTTCGGCAGGGACGAAAGGGCACTTTTAATTTTGCCTTTGAGATTTTTATATTGCTCGTTCCATGTAAGGTTTTCATCCACTGTAACTCCAAGATATTTAACTTTTTTGACTCGTTTGATTGGTCCTCCATTTATGTTTACTTCTATTGGACCTTGGATACGGCTAGTTTGTCTTTTGTGACCAACAACCATGTATTCTGTTTTTTTCGTACCCCCCCCCCCCGGACAAATTGTCGTACCTAGGTGAGTTACCTACGTCACTACGTCTTCTTTGCTCACAAAATGCGAGAGAATTAATTCATTTTCATGCAGTACTCTAAGTACTAGGATTTTGCAAACGCCAGATTTGTTGTGCAACTGTTATTTAGCAAAAATTAGGTTTATTTATTATCATGGTGGCTAGAAAATTAGCTTACTCCGAACATTTGCTATGTTTTTGTGAATAATTCTTTCCTTGCCATTTAATAGAGCCAGGATGTTTTGTTAAACATCGTTTTTTGCCATGTCGAATCAAACTGTATGAAAAACGGCAGAATCTGCTGTGTCTAAAAATCTGATTTAAACATCGTATTTGTGCCGTGTCGGATTGAAATTAAAATGGTTAAAATGGCCATATTTTAAAGTGCACAGGCGCAGTGGCTGATCACACGTAGAAACCGCGGACCATGGCCTAGAATTGATTAATCAAACGTGGCAGAAATACGATGTTTAAATCAAGTCGTTTTTCTGCTGTTCGATACGACAGAGCTGGTGAACTCCTGCCGTTTTATCTATTCAAAACGGTAGGTGATTTAAACATCGTTTTGGTGTCGAATTTGATTGTCATATGGAAGTTTTAGCAGCATCTATTAGGTTTGACGCGGCAAAAAACTATGTTTAAACTGGGCTTAACTCTTGCGTAAAATGTTTACTATCAAGGCGTTAACTCACCTTATAGCGGATGAATCAGATAAATGCGTCCACTGTTTCAAAAATCGTACTGGAAAAGCTATGCAACCAGTCAGTAAAGTTTTTTATTCCGTCGTCTTAGGCCCCGTTTACACGACACCGGTTTCGTTTCATACCAGATTGGTTCATATCGGATTGGCCTTCTGTTTACAAGAGACCGTTTTCATTTCATAGGGTAATCCTATTTCTCAATTTGCCAAGAAACAGCCAAAAATGGGCTGTTTATCATGCAAGTTTTTAAATGGGCCCGTCTCCAATTTTCGCTCGAAAAGGTGATTTTGAAGTTTTTTGATGGGCAATATCATACAAACATTTACCTGTTTTTCGAAAATGAAAGCATTACTTTAAAGATAAATCTTTGTACTTTACAGAGGAAATAACCAAACATTCATATCTTTTACGATTGCGTGGATTTTTAACGAGCACTATTTGGTGGCTTGAGTGAAGCCACCAAACAAACTGCGGAAAACAATGGAGAACAATGGACACGTGGGGTGTTTACAGGTTTGTTTACAGTTTGGCGACGAAGCCCCTTTAATGAGGCAGGATAACCACAATTCAACAGTTTCCATTTTATTAGAATGCAGTGACTGAACTAAAAAGACAGTATTTTAACATTTGACCGGGTGAGTCAAAATAAAGAATCCCCGTTTGGAAGGCCACTGCTCCCTGAATGTCACAGCAATAATATTCAAAACTCTCTTGTTTTATTGCCAATATGTTTAATTAGGTTCAGTAATTTACCCGGCTTTAATCGGCCGTTCCTTCCCGTGGATGTGACAGATTTTCTCCCCTTCAAAAAACCGAGTGAAAACAATGAGCAAATTTTCCTTGTTTTTCCCTCCTAAAAATGAAGACACTCGCATGTATCCATGTATTTCGTCCTCTTGGAGAATGGAATCCCCCTGAATAGGTTATTGCTACCAGGGACGGGGGGGGAGACTTGTTCATCCTCCCAAGAGGATAGCACGTGCTAAAGCGTGCAGAAATCATTGCTGTAAGGCCCGTGAAAGGCAGAAATGTTCGGGAAATTTGTTTGGGATTTTGGGCACGTTTTGAAGGTTTCTTAAAGAGGCTTTCTCGAGAAAATCCCTCTTAATTTCAGTACGGAGTGGCCGATTTTAGTCAGGTAAAGTTCAGAATGGATTTGAACATGTCTACCATTAAACTATATATTTGCCGATATCATCGTCTTGATATCCAGGGAGCCATGACCTTTGAAACGGGGATTCTTTTTATTGACTCACCCGGTAGTGGTTGGACAGTGAATTAAATTGAGCCACTCATTTATAGTATGAGCCAAAGCCCATGGAAGCAAGCCTTCGGGAATTCTTGTTTTGAGATTAAGATCGTGCATCGTAAAATATGAATAAATTCTCACGCTTAACTCAAAGTCTTAGCCAGGGCCACGGATTCGGTTTTATAATTTTTGCTGTACGATTTTTCACACAGTGGATACATTCTTTTAACTCACCCGCGGTAGTTCTGTTCATTGTTAGAGGAACAAGGACAGATATGGTAAGACAATAGCACGGGTTGATTTTGATTGACACCTCGATTCAAAGCGATTAGCGATCGCAGACAAAGGAAATNGATTCTTTTTATTGACTCACCCGGTAGTGGTTGGACAGTGAATTAAATTGAGCCACTCATTTATAGTATGAGCCAAAGCCCATGGAAGCAAGCCTTCGGGAATTCTTGTTTTGAGATTAAGATCGTGCATCGTAAAATATGAATAAATTCTCACGCTTAACTCAAAGTCTTAGCCAGGGCCACGGATTCGGTTTTATAATTTTTGCTGTACGATTTTTCACACAGTGGATACATTCTTTTAACTCACCCGCGGTAGTTCTGTTCATTGTTAGAGGAACAAGGACAGATATGGTAAGACAATAGCACGGGTTGATTTTGATTGACACCTCGATTCAAAGCGATTAGCGATCGCAGACAAAGGAAATTCTCTCAACCAGAAATTCAAAGCAAGCAAAGCCGCAAAAGTTTCTCTGAAGCCTAGGTAGCTACTTCGCTCATTGTTCATTCCAGAAATTATTTTTAAAAGCAAATATGAGCATAAATCCAAAGAAGAAGGATATATCTACACATCTGCCACGGGCATTTGATTTAGTTGGTTCAAAAGCCGATTGGGAGGCGATTCAATTCTTTTAGTTTTTGGGTGTAATTAAAACACTTACTGCTCAGCTTCTGAAGCACATAGATAAAATGCCCGCGGTAGACGTGTAGATGTATCCTTCTTCTTTGGGTATATGCTGATATTTGCTTTTAAAACACTAATTGCTTTGAATTCAGGTATCAACAAAAGCATCTCATGCTATTGTATTACAAAATCTGTCCTTGTTTGTCAGAAGTATTTTAGGACTCAGCAATACTGCTGCTTCATTAAATTTTATTGATAAATGTAGGATTTTAGAATTTGCGAAATGTTTTGTTGATATTTGTCAGATAATTCTGTGATCTTCCGACTCTCCTTCATGTACACTCTTTTGATTAACGGTAAAAGGGTTCGTTCAGAAGTTTTTGAGGCGTTCTATGCTCTTTGTCTCATTGTTGATTGATGTATGAATATATTTAGTTCAGATGTTACTCGATCTAATGGTAAATTGACTATCTATTTTAAATGGGAGGTTGTCTATCTTAGCAGTGGTAGTACGAGGGAGGAATCTATCTATCTTAAATGAGATTGTCTATTTTAACCGTGACAGCGCTAGGAATAGGTAGAATACCTAACTGCAGTATTTAAATTTATTACCCGATCTTCAAGGCAGATAAATTTTGTAAAGAATGTGACTGGTTGAGGAGCGTTAATCTTTTCCCGTATTTCCCGTCGTCATGGGATACAAAATGGTGCTATCCCTTGAAGTTGCTTCTAACATATCACTGAGTTGATTGCTTTATTTCGGCGAAAACTTGTCATTAAAGCATTTTATTTAATGACAAATGACGGATATTTGGCGTCTAGTTTAAAGATAAAATAAAAGATGGCTGAGTGCCTTCATTTGTCCAATTGATTTCATAATCTCTCGAGATCATCAAGTACAATAGAATACAATAGACCATGTTTAGTTTGCCCAGGCCCCTAACTTAAGTTGCGTTATATCTCCGTCATTTGTCTTAAAAGCTGTAGATTTGATGAACATTATTATCAATAAAAGCTGCCAAAAAGTCTAGTTTCAAATTCTGTAGTTATAAAACTTACCAATACTGGGATCAATTTATATTCTTACGATTCCCTTTGAGCGTTAGCAACATGCGCCTGTATTTCTTGCTCACAATGTCGATCCGACCAGAGAATAAAAGAACGACAAGGCCGACGATGCTTTGAAACAGAGCAACTGCATCATACAGATAAACTTTGCATGCAATCGTAGTATCTATCTATGAATGCCAANATTAAATTGAGCCACTCATTTATAGTTTCAGCCGAAGCCCATGGAAGCAAGTTTTCGGGAATTCTTGTTTTGAGATTAAGATCGTGCATCGTATATATTATATATTAAATTCTCACACTTGACTCAAAGTCTTAGCCAGGCCACGGATTCGGTTTTATAATTTTTGCTGTACGATTTTTTACACAGTGGATGCATTCTTCTAACTCACCCGCGGTAGTTCTGTTCATTGTTAGAAGAACAAGGACAGATATGGTAAGACAATAGCACGGGTTGGTTTTGATTGACACCTCGATTCAAAGCGATTAGCGATCGCAGACAAAGGAAATTCTCTCAACCAGAAATTCAAAGCAAGCAAAGCCGCAAAAGTTTCTCTGAAGCCTAGGTAGCTACCTCGCTCATTGTGCATTCCAGAATTGTTTTTAAAAGCAACTATGAGCATAAATCCAAAGAAGAAGGATATATCTACACATCTGCCACGGGCATTTGATTTAGTTGGTTCAAAAGATGATTGGGAGGCGATTCAATTCTTTTATTTTTTGGGTGTAATTAAAACACTTACTGCTCAGCTTCTGAACCACATAAATATAATTCCCGCGGTAAATATGTAGATGTATCCTTCTTCTTTGGATATATGCTCATATTTGCTCTTAAAACACTAATTGCTTTGAATTCAGGTGTCAACAAAAGCATCTCATGCCATCTTGTTACAAAATCTGTCCTTGTTTGTTAGAAATATTTTAGGACTCAGCAATATTGCTGCTTAATTAGATTTTGTTGATAAATGTAAAATTTTAGAATTTGCGAAATGTTTTGTTGATATTTGTTAGATAATTCTGTGATCTTCCGACTCTCCTTCATGTACACTCTTTTAATTAACGGTAAAAGATTTCTTTCAGAAAGTTTTTGAGGCGTTCTATGCTTTCATCGTTGATTAGTATTTAACGATATTTATTTCAGATGTTACTCGATCTAATGGTACATTGACTATCTATTTTAAATGGGAAATTGTCTGTCTTAGCAGTGACAGTAGAATGAATCTATCTTAAGTAGTACATTGACTATCATTTGAAATAGGAGATTGTCTATCTTAGGAGTGGTAGTACGAGGGAGGAATCTATCTATCTTAAATGAGATTGTCTATTTTAACCGTGACAGCACTAGGAATAGGCAGAATACCTAACTGCAGTATTTAAATTTATTACCCGATCTTCAGGGCAGATAAATTTTGTAAAGAATGTGACTGGTTGAGGAGCGGTAATCTTTTCCCGTATTTCCCGTCGTCATGGGATACAAAATGGTGCTATCCCTTAAAGTTGCTTCTAGCATATCACTGAGTTGATTGCTTTATTTCGGCGAAAACTTGTCATTAAACCATTTTCAAGACAATGACGGATATTTGGCGTCTAATTTAAAGATAGAACAAAAGGCGGCTGAGTGCCTTCATTTGTCCAATTGATTAGATAATCTCTCGAGATCATCAAGTACAATAGAATACAATAGACCATGTTTAGTTTGCCCAGGCCCCTAACTTAAGTTGCCTTATATCTCCGTCATTTGTCTTAAAAGCTGTATATTTGGTGAACATAATTATCAATAAAAGCTGCCAAAAAGTCTATTTTCAAATTCTGTAGTTATAGAACTTGCCAATACTGAGATCAATTTATATTCTTACGATTCCCTTTGATCATTAGCAACATACTTCTGTATTTCTTGCTCGCAATTTCGATCCGACCAGAGAATAAAAGAACGACAAGGCCGACGATGCTTTGAAACAGGGCAACCGCATCATATAGATAAACTTTGCNTTTGCCCAGGCCCCTAACTTAAGTTGCCTTATATCTCCGTCATTTGTCTTAAAAGCTGTATATTTGGTGAACATAATTATCAATAAAAGCTGCCAAAAAGTCTATTTTCAAATTCTGTAGTTATAGAACTTGCCAATACTGAGATCAATTTATATTCTTACGATTCCCTTTGATCATTAGCAACATACTTCTGTATTTCTTGCTCGCAATTTCGATCCGACCAGAGAATAAAAGAACGACAAGGCCGACGATGCTTTGAAACAGGGCAACCGCATCATATAGATAAACTTTGCATGCAATCGTAGTATCTATCTATGAATGCCAAACGAAGATCTCCCAATTTGTCCATTTCGGCATGCCGCAAGAACTGCATTTCTTTACTAATTTGCAGTGCAGACGGCACGGCCGTAGATTAAAAACATGTGCTGGTACAGGGCTGTGGAGGATCTGTAATTGTCCTCAGGCCCACGTTTCCTGTACCTTCCAGAAGCGTCAAAGTCAATTAGATATTGAAACAAAGGGCATTGAATTTTATGTTTTGTTTACATCTTTATCATAATTTTTTTTTTCATTTATAATTTTTTCATATTTATTTATTGATTTACGGTTACAGAATTTAACACTATAGCCTCAGATCACAAACTCATAGTAATTAGCACACAAATGCAACAAAGACACTGTAATTTGTGGAAAGAAAACTGTTAATTCCTGTAAAAGATTAAAGGGTCTGTTTCATCCAGCATTCCATGCACGTGCGGTCTCTTGGTTTTCCTTTGTTGTCGCCATTTTCATGGTCTATGAAAATGGCGGCAACAATTGCCATCCAAGAGATGGCACGTGCAAGGCATGCTGGATGAAACAGACCCTTTAAAAACCAAATTTACCTATAATTATGGAGAAAACTATTAACTCCTGCTAGAGAAACAGTGAATTAGCCTGAAACCCTGAAAGGAGATAAAAAGGTAATAGCTGCAATAAGGGTAATAGCTGCAATAAACAGCAACGTTGAATAACCAAAAGCGCATTTCGTTGCCCACTCGTCAGTTTGGTTCGTCATTTGTCCAAATTTTAGACCCAACAAAGTAACCTGTGAATCCTATCCTTATCCTAAATACAATTGAGTACCCCCTTCTCCTGTGAATGTTGCAAAGGGCTTTTCTTGCTTTCGTATACGGGCGACATTACTAAAATAATCTTGAAATCTACGGCATAAAACAATCAGTTCGAGATCTACGGCAGACACTTCCCTGTGGACACGGTGACACAGTGGCTTCCCTTATATTTTTTCATTAAATCGTAGCAAGCACATCTGGCTTTTTTAGGTGAAGTCTTCGGGACAGAGGTATCACCCCTGTACATTCATATCCGATTTCACACGAAACCTGGGTGGGTCTCAGCAATTATCCAGGACAGATGTAGCATCGCTGTATGTATGCGAAATCTATCTATTTCACGGGTGCTATTTCTATTTGCAATGCAAACACTGGATGAGATTGCTGCAAGGAAAAGGACAAAGGTGGTAACGCGTTAACTAAAATTGTGTGTGAAAATGTTAAGATGGCCAGAAAATAAGGGAAGAATGCAGTGTACTCTGCGAGAAGGTCCGTAATTTGTTGGCGACCCGCTATATCCTCAAAACGTGGCTTTTTCTAAGTTGTGTGACATGGACCTTGGTCAAAATCGGGTTGGTTTATTTTTGTTCTCAGGGCAAATGTGGGGTCCCAAAATTTACCGTACTTGACCACCCCTGAAAGGTTTGGTGCTAAAATGCAGTGCACTTACTAGTCAAGCGCGTTTCCATAGAGCCACCGTAGCCTGCGTGCAGACTGTACTGATTTCTTTTCAAAGAGAGAACATCTCTGAAAATAAATCAGTAAAGCTGCACGCAAACTAAGCCATCCACGGCACCCCCACACGATTTCAAGCAGATTTGTTGGGGAGACGAGATACGGTTTGTCCTAGGAAACTCATGCGTCCCCCCGTGCAGTAGGTTAATGCTCATGCGCCCAGCAGAGTTCCAACCCAAAACGCTACTGTCTAACGTTAACGCTACTTTAACGCACTGCACGGGGGGGACAGATACGTTTCATCGGACAGACCTTATCTCGATTCCCCAACGAAGATGCTCTTATGTGAAAGTGAGAAAAGCTCTTTGCAACACCAAGTTTTCACCAGTTTTCGCCTTTATGGCGCTCTGTTCCTTGGATACATACACAGTGGAAACAAATGATCAGGAATACAATATTTTAAGTCCTGCTTCGTCGCAGTTAGCATGTTATGGGTCCGATTTTTAAGGATTTAACGCCTTGATGATATGACGTCTTTCCCGTATCTCGTTATTATCGATAGTACTGGCTGTGCCCATAATCATAAATAGCTCATCAATGACGTCGTTGAATCAACAGAAAGTTGCTTTCTGTGTGAAAACATGGAGCATTGCGGACACCTTTATTTTGTAGGAAATTTCCTACAAAATAAAGGTGTCCGCAATGCTCCATGGTGAAAATAACAGATAATTATGACCATCTTCTCACGAAATTTGGTCTTTCCTGGCAATGGTTAGTCACGTTTGCACAAGACTTATTTCCGGACGAGAAAAAATTCATCGATCGTTAACTTAGAACGCTAATTTCTGCTGTGTGAATCAAAACAACACACGGCCTTTGAAAAATAATGTTCCGTGAACATCAAAGCAATAACATTAAAAACCGTCTTGTTTCATTGCCGATGTGTTCAATTAGACTCAGTAATTAACCAGCTTTAATTAGTCATTCCTTCCCGCAGATATGGGAGATTTTCCGCAGAAAGTCCCTTCAAAAACATGCAAAAACAAGTGAAAACGACGAGCAAAGTTTCCTTGGTTTACTTTCATATTTTTCATATATTTCATATTTGATTCATTTAGGGAGGGTTGCCCTTCAACAAACGTTGTTTTTCAAGGGGCCCTCCTTTAAAAACATTTACAACATAATCTAAAATGGTCTGTCAGATATATCTGGAGTTTAAATTAATTTACTTAATTCAGAGGTTCAACATTAGACTTAGTCCATTATTTACTCAAGGAACCAAGTAAGTGGGTTATCATTCACCATCCCTACCACAGTGTGCCTTTAATGAACCAACATTTTAAACAACATCTTTTTGAGTATGATTCAACAGGCTGTATGCTCCTTCATGGACATCACTTTATCAACAGCGGTTACTACGAATTTCTTAATTACCTCCCTACCACTTTAAGAATTTCTTAATTACCACCCTACCACAGTGTGCCTTTAATGAACCCACATTTTAAACAACATCTTTTTTAGTATGATTCAACAGGCTGTATGCTCCTTCATGGACATCACTTTATAAATAGCGGTTACTACGAATTTCTTAAATACCTCCCTACCACGGTGTTTTAAGAATTTCTTGATTACCACCCTACCACAGTGTGCCTTTAATGAACCCCCATTCTAATCAACATCTTTTTGAGTATTGTTCAACAGGCTGTATGCTCCTTCATGGACATCACTTTATAAATAGCGGTTACTACGAATTTCTTAAATACCTCCCTACCACGGTGTTTTAAGAATTTCTTGATTACCACCCTACCACAGTGTGCCTTTAATGAACCCCCATTCTAATCAACATCTTTTTGAGTATTGTTCAACAGGCTGTATGCTCCTTCATGGACATCACTTTATAAATAGCGGTTACTACGAATTTCTTAAATACCTCCCTACCACGGTGTTTTAAGAATTTCTTGATTACCACCCTACCACAGTGTGCCTTTAATGAACCCCCATTCTAATCAACATCTTTTTGAGTATGATTCAACAGGCTGTATGCTCCTTCATGGACATCACTTTATCAACAGCGGTTACTACGAATTTCTTAATTACCTCCCTACCATGGTGTTAAGAATTTCTTAATTATCACCCTACCACAGTATGCCTTTAATGAACCCACATTTTAAACAACATCTTTTTGAGTATGATTCAAGAGGCTGTATGCTCCTTCATGGACATCACTTTATAAATAGCGGTTACTACGAATTTCTTAATTACCTCCCTACCATGGTGTTAAGAATTTCTTAATTATCACCCTACCACAGTATGCCTTTAATGAACCCACATTTTAAACAACATCTTTTTGAGTATGATTCAAGAGGCTGTATGCTCCTTCATGGACATCACTTTATCAACAGCAGTTACTACGACTGTCTTAATTACCTCCCTACCACGGTGCTTTAAGAAGTTCTTAATTACCACCCTACCACAGTGTGCCAATAATGAACACACATTTTAAACAACATCAGTAGGAGCTTGATTCAACAGGCTGTATGCTCCTTCATGGACATCACTTTATCAACAGCAGTTACTACGACTGTCTTAATTACCACCGTACCACGATGCTCTTTCTTAGTGTTGGAAACCCTCTGTGACAATGACACTGCCAAAAGACATAGCAACCAAAACCCCGGTGAGTATCTGGTGTTTTTTTATTCGCCGCTTTCGAAACCAAATTTTCCGATCAAACTTGTGTTGAAACAAAAGACAAGCAGCCAATCTTGAAACAGAAAACGGTTTAGTTAGTTGATGACAAGGGCCGCGTCAAGGGGTGGACATGTCCACCGAATTTTCCTCAGATCGGCATTTATTCCTGAGCAAAAACGATATAAAATATTATTAGGTATACCTTCTAGCAATCAATTCTTGCTCTTATCCACCCCACTTTTTTCAGGGCTGACGCCGCCCCTGGTTAATGATGCAGAATTTTAAAGGTTGGTTTGAATTTATGAAACCTATTACTAAACTTGCTGACTGCGCTTTTATCAGGGATTTTTCGCAGCCTGAAGCGTCCGAAGGGAGGATGGGAAAGTATGGTATTGGCCCCCAAGGCCTAATAAGTGAAGATCTGGTGAAATTGAGCTTACCTTCGTACTCCGTTTTTTATTTAAAGTGAATAAACAGAAGCAATGTTGTGATTTTATAGGCACAGAATGACGATAAAGTAAAGAGCTTCATCGACTGCTTCTTCAAAGATGAAGAGCCATGAAGTTAGTTCACCGTTGAAGAAATGCCATCCTGAAACGGAGTTCCAAATAAAGTGGCGACGATACTCAAAATCTGGATGTCTTCTTTGCTGGACGTTTCTCGAAATGGAAACGATGTGCTGATTATGGAGAGGCTAGAGCGGTAGAGACACCATTGCAGTGGTTTTACCTTGCGATGTATTGACCATGGAATTGGAATCCAAAGCGAAAACAAGGTATGATAAAACAACGGATTTAATTGATTTTTATGAGAGAAAAATTACCGAAATATCAGCAAACTATGAACATTTAAGTTAAAGCCTGCTAATTTTGAAAGTTTCTTCCGGTTCTGATTAATTTTTCTTTGAATTGAATCAGGGCACTTTGCTGTAAAGCTGCAATTCAACCTGGTTCCTAGGGCCAGCTGGAAGACAATGGTGGGCCTGGGAACGAGGTTGGCTGCAATTGAAATTTTTGATAACCTGATTTTTTTAAATGGCAGCATAATAATTGTTTTAAGGAATTCATAGTAGGTTTCGGAAAAATTTAAATCGTTGTAAATCCTAAAGCAAGGAAAGGAAAATGATATGATCTTCTAAAAAGCCATAGTTTATGAAGGTCTACAGTATGGTGGCAAGCAGAAATGTATTCTCGCAATGGGAGCAAGATAACCCTGTGCCCTCTCCCGTTGCGAATGGTACACAGTAATGTTGATATGTATTTTTGTGTAGATTCTTTATGGTGATATATAAAATATATATGTCGCTCTTCTGGATTAGGATTTATAAATTTGATGATGTCACAGCCTGAAATATAATAAATGCCGAAATTTTAACACTAATAATAAAAGAATTTCTACGGCAGATTTACAGCAAACTGCTCTTGGTTCCTTTCAAATCATTTAATTCAAGGACCAATGTAATAGAATTTTACAACCATCTATTTAAAGATCTCAGCCCTATGCTGTCACCCATCAGCGAATTTTTTAGACTCGGCCGGTACATTGCAGCTGCCTCAAAGGCGTTGTTATACCAAGCATAGTCCTGATCTCATTGTGGTCTTTATTACTAGGGCTGGCCTTGGTTCACCTTGAAAAGATCATTGAGTCCGTTGTTTGTGGTGCACACTCGACCTTATAAATGATCGAGAAAACAGCTATTTCCCAGCTTTTACGTCAGTTCTATGAATTACTAGCGCGCGAGTTCTGCATAGCTTTTCTTATTAACTTTTTTCCTGACTGAGAAAACTCAGTTGAGTTTTGCAGGACATCTTCACCCTTCCATTCTTTTATCGATCCTTTAAATCCTACAACAGATGGCAATCTTTGTATAGTGTCAGGTGGGCTGTTCCAGAGGATGCTGCCTCTAAAGGTCAATGAATTGGTCCCATATGTTGTAGTTTTCGCTTGTGGCAGCCTTAATAGTGAACCTTGTCTTAGATTATATGTTAGTCCCTTTCGTTGGAAAATATTCCATATAAAGGATGGATTTTCGCACGATAGGTACTTTTATATTCTATCATCAAGCTCCATAGGTATTAAGACACAGCAGAAGGCCGTTTTGCATGAGCTTGTACGCCTTTGTGGGAGGAAAGCTCTTACCTCTTATTTCACTTGATAATCAGAGTTTATGCTGATAGTTAATCCAGTGTTCATTGCAAGTATCGAAGTTAATCATCCTTGGTTATCGGTCCCGCTTGTAATGGACAATCGAATTTCATTCACTGTTCTGCTCAAATCAACGTGCCAATTTTAATGAAATTAGATTGTCCATTACACGCAGGACTGATAAGCCAAGATGATCAAATTCGATAATTGCAATTAATGCTGAAGAATGGGATTATCAGCGTTAATTCTGATCATAAAGTGATAATGAAGTTCTTTTTGATAAACTAAGTTATCACTTTGATAAACCCAGTCGTTATCAGAAAAATGTTGTGATAAACCTAGTTTATCAAAGTGATGATCTCGCCCCCCCCCCCCCGTTACCTGAAATTAAGCATATATTCTTTAAATTCTGCCTTTCATTCGTATTAATTCTGGTCATCTCACCATAGCCCTTATCTCATGGCTTACCAAATCAGTCGCCAATTGCTTGATCCATAAGACTCTAAATCTAATTTGGGAAAATCTCATTCTTGGAAGTTTATCAAAGTGCAGATCCTAGTACTTTCTCAGCCCCCCGTTACCTGAAATTAAGCATAAATTCTTTCATATTCTGCCTTCCATTCGTATTAATTCTCATCATCTCACCATAGCCCTTATCTCATAGCTTACCAAATCAGTCGCCAATTGCCTAATCCATACTTCTCTAAATCTAATTTGAGAAAATCTCATTCTTGGAAGTTTAACAAAGTAATGATGCTAGTAGTTTCTCAGCACCCCGTTACTTGAAATTAAGCATAAATTCTTTCATATTCTGCATTTCATTCGTATTAATTCTCGTCATCTCACCATAGCCCTTATTTCATAGCTTTCCAAATCAGTCGCCAATTGCTTCATCCATACTTCTCTAAATCTAATTTGAGAAAATCACATTCTTTGAAGTTTATCAAAGTAATGATCCTAGTAGTTTCTCATCCCCCGTTACTTGAAATTAAGCATAAATTCTTTTATATTCTACCTTTCATTCGCATTAATTCTCGTCATCTCACCATAGCCCTTATCTCATAGCTTACCACATAAATCGCCAATTGCTTCATCCATACTTCTCTAAATCTAATTTGAGAAAATCTCATTCTTGGAAGTTTAACAAAGTAATGATCCTAGTAGTTTCTCATCCCCCGTACTTGAAATTAAGTATAAATTATTTCATATTCTGCCTTTCATTCGTATTAATTCTCATCATCTCACCATAGCCCTTATCTCATAGCTTACCAAATCAGTCGCCAATTGCTTGATCCATACTTCTCTAAATCTAATTTGGGAAAATCTCATTCTTGGAATTATCAAAGTGCAGATCCTAGTACTTTCTCAGCCCCCCGTTACCTGAAATTAAGCATAAATTCTTTCATATTCTGCCTTCCATTCGTATTAATTCTCATCATCTCACCATAGCCCTTATCTCATAGCTTACCAAATCAGTCGCCAATTGCCTAATCCATACTTCTCTAAATCTAATTTGGGAAAATCTCATTCTTGGAAGTTTAACAAAGTAATGATCCTAGTAGTTTCTCATCCCCCGTACTTGAAATTAAGTATAAATTATTTCATATTCTGCCTTTCATTCGTATTAATTCTCATCATCTCACCATAGCCCTTATCTCATAGCTTACCAAATCAATCGCCGATTGCTTTATCCATACTTCTCTAAATCTAATTTGAGAAAATCTCATTCTTGGAAGTAGACAAAAGAACTTTTTCAGAATGATACATTTTAATGCTAACGCTATTTCACAGAACGAATATTGTTAGTCAGATAAATTTGAAGGAACCTAAAATTTATAACTAGATTACCTTTATCAAATTTTGTGGTTGAAGCAAGCTTTGATTTGGCGTTGTTGAGTCTATTTTCAAAGTTTGTATTTGCTTTGAACAGAAAGGAAATTACGTCAGCTTCAAGCGTTGGATTAATACCAGGTAAGTAAAAAAAGGCCTGGCGTCTGGAAGGCTATTGCTCCCCGAATATATAAGCAATGGTATTTTGCCTTATCTAGTTGAATAGCTAACATGTTCAATAACGGTTAGAATTTTTCCTGGCTGAAATCAGTAGCTCTGTTAAAATATTTAGGAGTGGTCATGTCCCTATGGGGACAATGGTCCTAGGTCTGTCCCAGAAGTTGGCTTTTTCTCTTAAATCTTGCCTAGCTCTGTCCCCAAAAGCTGGCTTTTTTGCTTTCAGTGAATTTGGCTTTTTTTCACAATATTTTTGGACAACTTGTTAGTGGGCAATGTTTGTCCCAATAACTGGTTGCATTCTTTTTGCACTAGTTTTCTGTTGCTCATTGGCAAGACAAAGCTGAAACCTCCATTATTTAAAGAAGTTCTCTGGCCTATTTCTTCAAATCCACGGACAAAAATTGGTGCCGCCGTTGAAAAATTGTGGCCAATTTTTCTTATTTTTTCTGGGTAAAATCTTTGGACGCTGCTATTGTTTTGCAATTGTTTGGTTTGCAATGCACGCCGGTTGCTGAAGAGCCTTTAATTAATGCTAGCGAAAAAGCACTCGCTTCGCTCGCGATTCAACCTTCCTGGCTTCTACCGAGAACTGTATGAATCAGTCAGCCTTTTTAGTAGAAAGCGTGAAAACCTTCCCTTTTTGAAATATGTTTCTAATTATCTACAGAATGTCTCAGAAATATTGTGTCCCGTTTTTTGATTTGCCAAATTGATTTGCCTGCTGTTGAAAAGCGATGACTCTAAGATTTCTGTTTTTTACAAAATTGCATAGGATAGGCTTCAACTCACACTTTAACTTTAGCTTGGAGACAGTCAGACAAGCCGTTTCTTATTTATCATTCAGGAAAGACAAAATAGATGGTTTATTCAAAAAACAGCATTTCTTTTGTTATCCAACAATGTTGAAATTAGATAAATTTTGAAGGAAAGCATATTTATCCTTCATTTGTAAACGGTTTAGTGAGGTTGCCTTACAGATAAAAATCACTGGGTGTGGGTGAAAGGGAACATTTACAGTAAATACAGCGATATGCCTTCTAAACGCATTAAACAAAAATGTGCTAATTTTAAGATATTGAATTCTCTGGAAAAGAGATGTTATTCATTGAAATAAAACTATTCAAAATTCTGTTTAAAACAAAGTCAAGGGTGAAATACACCCTTAAAGGAGATCTGAAGCGAACAATTTCATTGATGCCAATTGCCAATGACTAGAGTAGCGTCGCCCATTATGACCGGTCGCCCGTTATGGCGGACTAGCAAGAGAAATTAATTTCAGAGCACTGACGACTAGTAACAAAATTACAATTGAGCGGAAAATCTTCCCTGGCATCTGTTTATCATGATTTGACCTTCACTGAAGTTTCAGTTCATTTGCATTGAAACCCGACGAGATGGTTTGTGCATATCTCTAATAGATTCTTTCAAGTATTTGCAAATTTCATGATTCTATTTACATTCCTTCCTTCTTTCCTTCTTCCTTCCTTCTTCCTTTCTTCTTCGCTCAGCACCTTGCAGTTTGAAATTTTTGAAATGTGCTTTGATTTTTCAGAAGTCCTGTCTCTTGAGAGGAAATCTACAATAAATCCAAAGCAAATTGATTTCTGATTCAGATTTAAGGCCATGAAGTCTGAGTGCTGCTAATTGCTATTTTTGTCGCCTATTATGCCCATCAGTTTACCAGAAAAGTTTCCAGTCGCTTCAAAATATTGAGATGCAAAATTTATTTAAAAAGACACCAATTTGGGTTAAAATCTTACTTACTGACTTGGAAAATCATTGAAACCCAAAAAACGCAGCATTATATTAAGTCTATTTGCATTTTAGAAACTTATGCCAAAAACTCGTCCGTCCATGCACAAGAGATAAAGCAGGATTTAGAGCAACTCGAAGCATGTATTTCAATTGCCAAAACTCGAAGTTTAGTAATATTTTCGTGTTTAAAGTACCCAATGATAAACAAATAACAGTAGTTAAAACTGTTTTTCTTATTAAAACTTTTTACCGGAAAGTAGTGTTACTTGTTTGTCCTGCGGCCATAATGGGCGACGATCGAAGAAAACGTTGTTTTTACCCCCTCCTTTAAAATCTTCTAACATCAGTGTAAAGAGTGTACGTAAAAATTCAATACTCTGTGATCTTTGTCTTCCTTAGTTGGTGATATAACCTGGCTACTTGGTTTTTTCATTAATTGCTCTTTTAGGATCTAATTCGGAAGTTCGCGAGGACATGGGCATAATGGGCGACACTACTCTAGCATTGTTGAATGATAGGAACATCTATTTAGATTCGTTTGATACCTTTTTTCGTTTCGAGTTATCCACTATTTTGTAGGGATACCTGATGACGTAATTTTGTTTGCGCAAAGAGAGGAAATTATACAAGGTTGACTTTGCTTCCAAAAAGAAATCTAATTAAAGTACTTTATACAATTAACATGCCTTTTCATACATCATATTAATTTACAAGACACCAAGCTTCTCTGATTGCGTGGTTGGTGCCGCGCTTTGGGCTGCGGGCGGGTGGATTGTATGTTTCTTCAAGCGCATGATGATACTGTACCAGCGATTCCCTTTTCCCTGTTTTATCGAATTAAAAGAAAGGTAAATGCCATTGACAGTTGGAACAAAATGATCGCTTGTCTTTTCCCACTGTGAATGGCATATAAATGACATATGTCGTTTTGTAGTTAAGCTCAAATCAAATCAAATCAGATCAAATCAAATCAGATCAAATCAGATCAGATCAGATCAAATCAAATCAAATCAGATCAAATCAGATCAGATCAGATCAGATCAGATCAGATCAAATCAGATCAAATCAGATCAGATCAGATCAAATCAAATCAAATCAGATCAAATCAAATCAAATCAGATCAAATCAGATCAGATCAGATCAGATCAAATCAGATCAGATCAAATCA
>REGL01000003.1:669549-689456 GCA_004194395.1 Aurelia aurita complex sp. Pacific | reverse complement strand
AAATCAAATCAAATTAAATCAGATCAGATCAAATCAAATTAGATCAGATCAAATCAAATCAAATTAAATCAGATCAGATCAAATCAAATCAGATCAAATCAAATCAGATCAGATCAAATCAGATCAAATCAAATCAAATCAGATCAAATCAAATCAAATCAAATCAAATTAAATCAAATCAAATCAGATCAAATCAAATCAAATCAGATCAAATCAGATCAAATCAAATCAAATCAGATCAAATCAAATAAAATTAAATCAAATCAAATCAAATCAAATCAAATCAAATCAAATCAAATCAAATCAAATCAAATCAAATCAAATCAAATCAAATCAAATCAAATCAAATCAAATCAAATTAAATCAAATCAAATCAAATCAAATCAAATCAAAATATTTATTTACAGTTGGTGTGACAATGGTTGTAGGACAACTAATTAATACCAACTATTTACAATATAATTTACAAAGATGTCTAAGAAATAATATCTACAAGCTACATAACATAATGGACAGGCTACCTACAAATTTTACAATTACACTGTTCACCCGTCCAGGTTTTGATCTTTCTTTTACAGCTTGCAACTGTTGGTAGCTCCTTTATCTCTTCGTTCAGATTATTTCATAGTTCAAATTTCAATTTCCAATTTTCAAAGTTCAGATTATTTCTTTAGCTCATAGTTCAAAGCTATGATTTGTTTGTATAAAAAAAAGTTCCCTGCAACTATAACCCCTCGTAATCTGCAAACAAAATCAAAATGTGATTCCTTATAATTCAACAGTGCTGTTCATTTGCATCAATAAAAATTTTCGCTTCATATCTCCTCTAATTTCAAGATCAGGAAAATACTCGGTGCGCCAGGAATACGTAAACCCACTTAATGAGATTGTAATGCCTAGAGGTGGATGCCTAAAGCATTCCTCGATCATCACCTACGCAGATGACACTGTTCTCTTCACATCATCGAAGTGTGTACATGATATAGAAAAAGGATTGAACAAAGACATTAACAGTGTTCACAAATGGCTAAATGAAAATGAACTGATTTTAAATCGAATGAAAGGCAAAACGGAATCAATGTTGTTTGGGACTAGAAAGAGGATTAACAAAGACATTAACAGTGTTCACAAATGGCTAAATGAGAATGAACTGATTTTAAATCTAAAGAAAGGCAAAACGGAAGCAATGTTGTTTGGGACTGGAAAGAGGTTGAGTTTGCTTGATGGTAAGCAGCTTGAAATTCATGCAATGGAAAGCGTATCAACTCAAAGACAAGTTATGCATAACTTGGAGTGCATTTAGATCCTACTTTGACACTTGCCACGCACTTTGATAAAACCTGCAAAAAGGCTGGAAGTAGAGTGAACATGATGAGAAAAATAAGAAATAGTCTGACATCGGATGCAGCTGAAGCATTATACAGAACGATGGTATTACCAATTTTTACATATTGTGGTACTGTATCACTTGGATTACCTGATTCTAAACTGCAAAAGATCCAGAGCATCGAGAAGAGGGGAATGAACACAACTGCATCAACATTAGGAAAGAATATGGAAATACGAATTCCATCAGTATCAAGCCTGATCAAATGAAGAGCATGATCAATAGTATTTGATTGTCTGAACAATAACATTTGTGAGCTGTTTCAAAATTACTTTGAGGCAACGGACCACAAGTATGCAACACGAAACAACCAGAAGTGAATGAAATTACCGAAAGTGAAGCTTGAGACTGGACGCAAGGGTTTTTCTTTTCTTGCTGCTAAAACATTTAATGTACTACCCCCCGAAGATAGGAGCGTAAAATATAGAACTGTTTTCAGGAAAGCATTGGAAGAACATTGCATAAACATGAACTATCTTTTTAATCATCTTAATCACTGTAAATTTGAAATTTTGTAAGATTTTACTCTTGACTTAACTTTAGGAACAGGACGCTAGTGGTAACAGTGCTCTTTGCACTGATAGATTGTCCTGTATAAAGATTCGATTTATTATTATCATTATATTGTTATAAGGAGCAAATCATTCCAGAAACCTTTTAAACTTTCGTAAAAATCCTAACATATCTTCAAAAATCCCATAATCATGAAAAATCATGAAAAGTCTTGAAAATCTCCAAGTCTTCGCGAAAACTTTAAAATCCCGAAGAAAGCCGTAGAAATCTTCGAAAATCTAAAAAATTTCAGAAATCTCCCCCAAAAAGGATGCAAATCCTTAAACTTAAACAATCTCAAGACAATTCTATGAAAAACTAATATCCTTTGAATCCTTAATAATCTTAAAAATCTTGCAAAATTTTCGAAAACCTTTCAAAATCTCAAAGAAAATCTGAGATATTTCGAAATCGAAGACGCTATTTTGGGAATGATTCACGCCTCGAGAAATAGACCTTTAGCTATTCTAAAAAAGAATCTAATTGGAACGGTACTTTTATACATGTTGATGAATTTTCAAATGTGAACAAAAGTGATAGAAGCTGTGACGCCATTCAATCGCACCTCTCGCATAAAAATGTATAAAAATATTGCTGAATCCAAGCTCTTTTATAGAATAGCTGCAATGTCAGCTACAATATCAGGAAAATCGAATAATCTCGGAAAGAACCGAAATTAAAGGGGTTGGATAAGAAACTGTCGGGGAAATTTTTGATTTGACTGTTTTCTGATGAGCTAATTTATCGTGACTATTCAATGAAAATTCAAAATAAATGTATCATCTTGTAGATTTGCCTTTGCATTTTCTTTTGATACAAATTAAAGCTCCATATGTTTTGGGATGGCTGCGATATAAATGAATTTCCGACTAGTATTTTCGTTGATCTTTCACCCAAAGACCAGCCTGTATCTAGATAAGGATCTTTCCTTTTGAATTTAGCTAATAACAAAGGAATTTCTCCTTTCAAAATGCGATATTTGATGCACAAACCGGGGATTTGTTTACGTATTTCTTATCCAGCGCCTTTAATCTTCGAGCAGTTTGAGAGGTTTCGAAATTCTAAGATCTTGTGCAATATTTCTAGAGTGATTTGTCCCTCGAGAAATTTTTCATATTCGAAATCAGCTTCTTGTACTAGCAAAATACAGTGATCTGCTTGCCGTGCCCTTCAACCTCCACATCACATCATGTCCTAAATTGTCCAGCATGTCCCATTGTTTGACTCGCATGGTATGAGGTCCTCGTGTCAGCTTCTCAAGATGCCATCTCTTGAAGAGGTTTCAAAAACCTTCTGCTTTCGTTGTTATCATTTCAAGAGTGATTGTTTGGGTCCCCGCTGCATCACAGTTGTTAAGGCTGTCCCCCGTCGAAAACGTTTTGGACAAAACGTACTGAGCGGGCAGCTGTAACGTATCTGCGCATGCTCGAAAAGCTGCTCCTTTTCGGATTAAGATAATAAGAATGAAATGGTAGAAATAACTACTGAGAAATTGCCCATTTAGATTGCCCTACGTTTGTCGAAAATTGCTACACGAGTTTTCACGAAGGAGGAGATGTCCTATGTAAACATTACGCCACTGTGTTTGTTTCGTAATTAGTGCTTTGTGTGCTATTCATTTTATAAATCAGGAGTATGGATAGGAAATTTGCAAAGCACGTGCAACAAATAGTTCTGTGTGCAGTCGATTTTGAATTACTGAAATGAATAAACATTGGACATTGCGACTTTATTTCCCAATATATGCAATAACGTTCTAACATGTTTCGGTGCTTCTAGAACTCATGGAAATAGGACGTTCAAGTGTTTACCGCTAGCGAATAGCAGGTGAAATTATGCAAGGTGCCTCTAGTAGATGAGTTTAATTTCATTTAGTTTTAGTATACGCCACGAGAGAGAAGGGCATTTGACACAGACACAATTTATAGACGAAGGAGACAGATTCGTCGCCAAAGGGATCAAATATTCGCCATCAAAACGAACGAGGACGTCTGACTTGCGAAGAGGCTGATCATTTGCTTTATCGTCGCGGATTTTACTCCATTAAGAGCTGTTACTACGCGCTGAGCCTCTTTAGCGGCGGTTGAGGAAATGAGCCTCTTGAGATCAAGACCAAGTAGGAGAGGAGGTGGTGAGTGATCAAAGCATTGTTTGTATGTTTGTTTGTTTGTTGTTTCAATAAGTAGAGATTTAATTTCCGTGTTTGTTGTTTAGACACTTACAGAATTCATCCTTTATTTGTCATTTAGATAATTGTTCATTTCATCCTTTGTTTGTTGTTTAGCCAGTTATAGAGTTCATTCTTTGGTTGTTGTTTAGATGATTACAGATTTCATCTTTTGTTTACTGTTTTTTAGATAATTATAGATCTTGATTTCATAATTCGTTGTTTAGATAATTAAATATTTCATCCATTGTTTGTTATTGAGATAATTAAAAGATTTCATATCTCGTTTGTTGTTCAGATAATTCCATATCTAATTTCCAAGTCCGTTTTTCAGCTAATTAAAGATCTAATTTCCTTGTTTGCTATTCAAATAATTAAAGATGTAATTTCCTTGTTGTTGTTTAGATAATTGAAGATTTCATCCTTGTTTGTTTGCTTCTAGATAATTGTAGATTTCAGTTCCTTACTTGTTGCTTAGATAATTGAATTTTTCATTCATTGTTTGTCATTGAGGTAATTAAAGATTTCATGTCTTGTTTGTTGCTCAAATAATTAAAGATCTTGTTTCCTTGTTTGTTGTTTAGATAATCAAAGATTTTCTTCGGCCATTTGTAATACCCGGAGTCCGGCATCGGCATTAGGCACCGGCATCGGCATTCGGCATCTCGGCATCGATATGAAGTATGTTAGTTGTACAAATTTTAAGAACCAATAATTCTACCCAGGGGGTATCAGAGCTTTGCTAGGATAACAATAAAATCGTGAATGGTTTCGTTGCAACTTTGTAAGCAGTGTTTGTAGTGTTGAGAAATGTTTTGAATTAAAAATTAAGCTCAAAGAAATATCTGATGTTGTCTCGGCGATTTATTGCTCTTCCGCAGCGGTAGCATGATTTAGAAATTATCCACGCATAATGATGCATTTCTGAAGCCCGAAGCAGCTAAAATTCATGCAAAATTCTCTGTCCAGAAATAGCTGTTTGGCAGAAAATTTATATGGGCAGAAACCATATTCAGCGCTAGAAACATTTCCCTTGGATAAATATTTTGAACAAATCTCATCGGAATTTATTTCAGTTGAGATGAAAATATATATACAGGCCAATGACACGAGGTCTTATCACTCCCTAGAAATCCTGTACCTTTTGCAATGAAATCCTGTAGTTTCCCACGAAATTGTCAAGAAATTCTTTCGTTCTCGTACCCCTCTCTATACAGTAAAAAGCCGATGAATAAACAGTACAAAAACAAGATACAATTTTCGAAATAGATTGCTAAGTTTGTATGGAAAGTTTCTTGAACTGTTATTGTTGATTGAGAGCTGGGTTTCTCATCAACAGTCAACTGAATTGCATGTGGTCTAGAACTTCAAAAAGCTATATTTCGAAATTTACCTTTTTCATTCTGGATAATGATAAGATGCATCAATAAGATCACTGTCAAGATTATGGTTATCGGCTCATTGCCCTACCCCCTGGGTAGAATGGTTGGTTCTTGCTATTTGTAAACTAGCACACTACATTCATGTCGATGCCAGGATGCAGAATGCTGTGGTTTACAAATGGTCATTGTCTTCCTTGTTTGTTACTACGATAATTAAAGATCTAATTTCCGTGTGTGCTGTTTAGACAATTTTGACAAAGAGCAAGGAATGAAATCTATCTAAACAACGAACAATGAATTAAATTTTTAATTATCTAGACAATAAAGCAATGAAAATATATCTTTGATTATCTAAATAACAAAGAGAGAAATTAGATTTTTAATCATTTGCATAACAAACAAGGAAATTAGACATTTAGTTATCTAAATAACAAAAAAGGAAATTAGGCCTTTAATTGTCTAAATAACGAACAAGGAATTAAATCTTTAATTATCTAAACAACAAGCAATGAAAATATATCTTTGATTATCTGAATAACAAAGATAGAAATTAGATCTTTAATTATTTGAAAAACAAACAAGGAAATTAGACCTTTAGTTATCTTAGTAACAAAAAAAGGAAATCAGGCCTTTAATTGTCTAAATAACGAACAAGGAAATTAGATCTTTGATTATCTAAACAACAAATTTGGAAATTAGATCTATGATTATCTGAAGAGCAAACAAGAAAATTATTTCTTTAATTATCTGAACAACAAACAAGGAAATTATACCTTTAGTTATCTAAGTAGCAAACAAGGAAATTAGACCTCTAATTGTCTAAATGACGAACAAGGAAATTAGATCTTTAATCATCTAAACAACAAACTTGGAAGTTAGATCAGTGATTATCTGAAGAACAAACAAGAAAAATATTTCTTTAATTATATTAGCAACAAACAAAGAAATTAGACCTTTAGTTATCTAGGTAACAAACATTGAAATTAGACCTTTAATTGTCTAAATAACGAACAAGGAAATTAGATCTTTAATTATCTTAACAACAAACTTGGAAGTTAGATCAAGGATTATCTGAAGAACAAACAAGAAAATTATTTCTTTAATTATATGAGCAACAAACAAAGAAATTAGACCTTTAGTTATCTAGGTAACAAACATAGAAATTAGACCTTTAATTGTCTAAATAACGAACAAGGAAATTAGATCCTTAATTATCTTAACAACAAACTTGGAAGTTAGATCTATGATTGTCTGAAGAACAAGCAAGACAATTATTTCTTTAATTATCTGAGCAACAAAAGAAGAAATTAGACATTTAGTTATCTAAGTAACTAACAAGGAAATTAGAATTCTAATTGTCTAAATAACGAACAAAGAAATTAGATCTTTACTTATCTAAACAACAAACTTGGAAGTTAGATCTATGATTATTTGAAGAACAAAACAAGAAAATTATTTCTTTAATTATCTGAGCAACAAACAAAGAAATTAGACCTTTAGTTATCTAAGTAACTAACAAGGAAATTAGAATTCTAATTGTCTAAATAACGAACAAAGAAATTAGATCTTTACTTATCTAAACAACAAACTTGGAAGTTAGATCTATGATTGTCTGAAGAACAAGCAAGACAATTATTTCTTTAATTATCTGAGCAACAAAAGAAGAAATTAGACATTTAGTTATCTAAGTAACTAACAAGGAAATTAGAATTCTAATTGTCTAAATAACGAACAAAGAAATTAGATCTTTACTTATCTAAACAACAAACTTGGAAGTTAGATCTATGATTATTTGAAGAACAAAACAAGAAAATTATTTCTTTAATTATCTGAGCAACAAACAAAGAAATTAGACCTTTAGTTATCTAAGTAACTAACAAGGAAATTAGAATTCTAATTGTCTAAATAACGAACAAAGAAATTAGATCTTTACTTATCTAAACAACAAACTTGGAAGTTAGATCTATGATTATTTGAAGAACAAAACAAGAAAATTATTTCTTTAATTATCTGAGCAACAAACAAAGAAATTAGACCTTTAGTTATCTAAGTAACAAACAAGGAAATTAGACCTCTAATTGTCTAAATAATGAACAAGGAAATTAGATCTTTAATTATCTAAACAACAACCTTGGAAGTTAGATCTATGATTATCTGAAGAACAAACAAGAAAATTATTTCTTTAATCATCTAAGTAAAAATCAAGCAAATTAGACCTTTGATTGTCTAAATAACGAACAAGGAAATTAGATCTTTAATTATCTAAACAACAAACTTGGAAATTAGATCTATGATTATCTGAAGAACAAACAAGAAAATTATTCCTTTAATCATCTATGTAAAAATCAAGGAAATTAGACCTCTGATTGTCTAAATAACGAACAAGGAAATTAGATCTTAATTATTTAAACAACAAACTTGGAAATTAGATCTATGATTATCTGAAGAACAAGCAAGAAAATTATTTCTTTAATTATCTGAGCAACAAAAAAGGAAATTAGATCTTTAATTATGTAAACAGCGAACTTGGAAACTAAATCTTTAACTATCTAAACAACAAACAAGGAAATTAGATCCTTAATTGTCTAAATAGCAAATCTGAAAACTAGATCTTTAATTATCTGAGCAACAAACAACGAACTTTGATCCTTAATTATTTAAGCAACGAACAACGAACTTGGAAACTAGATCTTTAATCATTTAAACAACAAATAAGGAAATTAGATCATTAATTATCTGAGCAGCAAACAATAAAAATTAGATCTTTAATTATCTAAATAGCAAACTTGGAAACTATATCTTTAATTATCTAAACAATGAACTTGGAAATTAGATCTTTCATTGTTTTAAAAACCAACCAGGGATGAAATATTTAGTTAACTAAGTGGCAAAAAGGGATGAAATATTTAACCGATTAATACATATTAAATAATAAAGGGGATGGTCTCCATAATTATCTAAACAACAAACAAAGGAATGAGATCTTTAATTATCTGAATGACGACTAAGGAATTTCGAACCGGCTATACGATAAATTGACAACCCTGTTGCGGAAAACGTTACAGAAATGTTCAAATTTCTGAATATTTCTGCAATTTTTCAAAAAGTTTGTTACGTTGCTGACGAGGAACGAATTGCAAGGCTACAACACATGGAAATTTTGTCTCTCACGGGCAGTGCAATAAGTTCTGATAATTTCATTTTCATCGCGTGTAAAAAGTTTAGAGCGTGTAGAGCGTGTAGCCGTGGTTTTAAAGCTGGCAGATTTGCGATTGAAGGTGACTGATAAAAGCATTGTTTGCTGGTTCGTTTATGGCCGGGTTCGTTTCCATTAAAGCCGGCAGATCTACAATTCATTACCACGGGCTTGCAATATGTTTGTCCGTTTTAATCTTGCCATTCTTGCTCTCATGCACGAATTTTCTCAGAATTCCCTAGGCCTGATGTTCACGATTACTTTTGATGCGGCAGAAAAAGGCTTGCTTTAGTGGGAAACTTTAAATATTTTTGTGCTTCCTGTGAATTAGCTTCAAGAAAATAAAAAGATTACTGCGAAAGCAGGGGGTAGTCATTAGAATCATTTCGTCCCTTCTTTCCCTGCGTTCTTTGATTTGCTGATATCACTTGGTAATAGGGACTCATACCATTACTCTTATAGAGTGGGCCCCTTTAAGCCCATATGGAGTGGTTCCGTATTGACCAATCAAATTGCTAGAATTTAGTTTTCAACCAATACGGGGGTGCTATTTAGACAGTTGTTTTTGTTGCACACAAAGAAGGTTGATACGGCCTAGAGTTCTCTTAGCTGCGATGGATCTATTTTGTTTCTACAGTGGAAGATTACTGCTTGAAAGGTATGTACTTTGCGATGATTAGGTCAGGAAAACATTAATCTTTGTACTAAAAGCTTGCTTTACAATGTTTAAGCTCTTGAAACCAGACTTTGAAGCGATTTCGTTGAGTTTACGAGAACTCCCGCTGGGTTAGGCCATTTTGAAGCAGGGGGGCCCACTTTATAAGAGTAATGGTATGAGTCCCTATTGAGCAAGTGATATCAGCAAATCAAAGAACGCAGGAAGCAAGGGACGGAAAGTCTTAAGTCTAGGTAGTCATTGCTAATTTGCTTTCCAGCCATCCTCTGCAATAGCATCTGGGCTTCGAGCTCAAAATTCGCACTTGAAACTCGAACAGCTTGCAAAAGAACTCAATGATTAAGCACCGGTCTTGAAGCATTCAAACGGAGTTCTTCATTACGAACAACGGGTGTTTAGTTTATTCAATAAGTTAGTTTGCAAGCTGCTCGATTTTCGGGTGCGAATTTCAAGTTCGAAGCCCAGATGCTAGTTCTATTTATAACAGCATGTGACGTGATGTGACGTAATATAGTTGCCTCGATTTCACATCGAGTACGGAGGTTAGTGTTTACACTATGGTTAGTGAGAAGAGAATGCTGCTTTCTTTTACAATACCAGAGTTAGATACACAAAGAAAACAACACTGATGCTTTAGAACTGTAAAGATGATTGTTAACTTCATTCTGAATTATAATCTCGTCGTTGATAGAACCAAAAGAGTGAAAAATTTTTTTGCTATCATATTCATGATTTTTTGAAAATTATTCTACAGGGTGAGCCAGAAAAAAGTTCCCACTTTTGAAAATTCATAGTATCAAGAGTACTGGATGGATTGGAATGAATCAATATTTGCTTCACAGCCAAAACGTCGAAGTATTTTTGTGATTTTACTCATCTTGCTACAAGCACTGGAAAACTTGGTAAATTCAAGTGGTTGCAAAATGACTGAAAAAGGCCTAAAATACTTGATCAAATCATACAGGACTCCTCGCTCAGAACAACAGAAAAAATGCAATTCCTCATGGGTGAGAGATATCGCCCGCACATTTATTGCCATTGGATTGAACATCTTTGTATCTGTTTGAGAATCTATGTCTCATTACTCTCGAGAGAGGTGAAACGCCCATGCCTATTTTTCTGTTTAAGGAGGGTCCTAACGATTTGATCAAGTGTTTTAGGCCCTTTTTCAGTCACTTTGCAACTATGAAATTTTTGTAAAGTTGAATTTACCTATATTTGCAGTTCTCGTAAGAAGACGAGAAAAATGACAAGAATACTTTGATCTTTTGGCTTTCAACTAAAATTTGAATTATTCAAATCCATGAAGTACTGGTGGTGCTACGAATTTTCGAAAGTGGGAACTTTTTTCTGGCTCACCCGGTATATTTTCTCAAAATTTTTAGAATCTGTAAAGGCTTTTTCAAAGTTTTTCTTGAATTCTTAAAAAAAGAAACACCCTCTAATTCTGGAAATATTGATGATTTCTGAAAAATTCAACAATAGATTTAAAGCAAAGTAGCTGAAATTTGAACGCGAAATTCTCAATCTTTTGCTTCAGAGAAATAGTCATAAAACTTTACAACAACCGTTAGACAAATGAGAGACATTGAAGATACTCAATGTTTTCAAACGACACAAAATATATAATCCAGTGAAAATTTGTGAAACTAAGCCAGCCTAAATTGGGAGTTTTGGTACCCCGAAATGCTCTTAAGATCACTAATCATATTCGTAGGCAGAACGTTGAACAATCGTATTGTTAGTTTTCCTACGGAATATTCAAGTTCTGTTGTTTTCTTTTAGTCATAGAACTAACTAGGTCCACCTGTGCTGGATATTTTCCCGCATTTAATCAAAATGTCATTTGTTGATCGTTTTGAATCTCCAGAGGCCTGGTTTTGTTCTTGTCGGCAGTAGGGATATCCGCGGAAACACATTGCCTTCATTTGGGGAGAATAAGGATCTAGCACCCCGTTTACACTATGCCGGTACGAAACGAATGCGGCATGAAATTGTGCCGTATTGGCCTCCCGTTTACACTATGCCGGCATAGTGCTCACTTGACTACGGTACAAAATGAATACAGCATGCTAACTGGGTTTGTCGTTAAACCGCAAAGTGTAAACGGCGAATAGGGAATCATTTAATGTCGAATTCATATCTAGGCGATAATTTGGCAAATGAGAGCATGTGCCTTGACCAGTTCTTGCTCTGCGCATGGTAAAAACATATCGTATTAGTTTTGTACCGGCATAGTGTAGACGATGATTTCTTTCGAACCAATAAACCAATAAGGCACAGTTTTATGCCTTGTTCGTTGTAAACGGGGCCATTCTTAATCCCAAGGACCGCAAGAAGTTAGCTTGCAAAAGTGGAGTAAAGAAAGAGCAACAAAGCGAGGGAGTTGTGAGTGTTTCACAAGTACACATGTCGAGCATAGGTTCCAAATCTTTAACTCGGCGTAAAAAGGTGGGTGTAAAATTCAATGACCTATTTCTTCTGATTAAATGGCTTGAAAGAAACTTTAGATACTTCTCTATAATTCTACCGTTAGACTTTCCAGAAACTTTGAATATTTTTCAAAATTACAGCGTATCTTACATATCAACTCATTTGAGGATGTGACGTCATCAAATTTCTAAATAATAAACCAAATGAGTGACAGATTTGTGCTTGATACCATATTGTAGGCATTCATAAATTATGGTTTTTTTTCGAAATTGTTTCATGTTGCGTCAAACAGTTTTGAAATCATGATGGTTTTAAGTTTTTTTGAAAATCTTTCTTGAATCCTTGAAAAAGAAGAAAAACACTCTAATTCTGAAAATATTGAAGAATTCAGAAAAGTCCAACGGTAGAATTATAGAGAAATGGCTAAAGTTTCTTTGAAGTCATTCAATTCAAAGAAATAGGTCATTCAATTTTACACCAGCCTTTTTAAAGATTTGGAACCTATGCTCACATGTCGTTAGTTTTGAGGAAATAGAGGTCATTAAACTTCAATAAATAAAACAAGGCCGAAGGAAAATCATACTCGAATAAATGAACTCATAAGAACCCTACAAGATTTCGATCGCATTTGTGCACATTCCAAAATTCTACAATATGTATCAAAATATAATTCGATTCAGATTCTTTGTAGAATAGCTAAAAGGTCTATTGTACCGGGTGTCTCAAAAAAAGGTACCCCCTTTTGACCACAAAAAGGAACAAAGCGATAGGACATTGGGACTTTCCAAGTGCATAGCTACATTTGTTAAGCCTCAACTTGAATGCACATACCTTGGAATTTAATGTCGTCCATCAAACACCAGAGATACGAGTTCGCAAATTCCAAATTTAGAGTACATTTGAAACCAGAGGTTTTGAAAAAGGGCCTAGCCACGATTTGATGTCATGAGCATTTTTTTGCAAAGGAATTTCAACTGCAATGTTTTGGCTTTTACTTTTGAAAAGAATTACATTTTGAAACGTTTCAATTGTTCTTTACATTAATTTTCTTTTGAGGAATCGGTCCCCACATTACATTCCATTGCGAAAGTTATATGTATCAAAAAAGAGGTAAACGAACATCTGCACGCTTATTAGTTTTGCTGTTAGACGTGGCACGAGTTTGTTGTCCTTGCCACATTTTTATTGTATTTGTTTAATTAGGGTTGTGGCAATGCGTCTATAATTCTTTACAAAAGCAGAAACTAGAAATTAAAATCCAAAGGTCCTTTGGAAATACCCATGATATCAAATCATGGCTAGGCCCTTTTTCAAGAACCTCTGGTTTCAGGTGCACCCTAGATTTTGACTTTTGTAAACTCATATCTCCGGTGTTTCTGTTAGGTGTACCATCTTTAAATGCAAGGTACGTTCATTTAAGTTGAAGATAAACACATTTAGCTGTACACTCGGAAATTTCCAATACCGTATCACTTTGTTCCTGCTCCCAGTCAAAAGGGGGTACTTTTTATTGAGACACCCGGTAGGATCTTATACGCAAGTCTATACTATACTCAGGTGTTTACTATACTCGGCTAGCTCAAGAACCTAATCTGTGCTATAAATTGCCTGAACAATCTGTGGAATATCTGAACCATCTGGAAGATGAACAAAAATAAAGACTACTAGGAATAAATATATATAAATTCTTTCTCAATTCCCAACTAGTTTCGACCGTGTGGTCATCATCAGGAGAATGAGTTATACTTTCTAATACAACAGTTTTATAAATTCTTTTTATAAATGTGACGTTAAATTAGTTGTTTCAAATTATGTATGATTAAGAAAGTGACAGGTCACAGGGGAACAATGTAATAACAAAAAAATGAACGTAATTCTGTTGCCTGTCCATCTGTTTAAAGATCTATAGTCTTATATTTTCTGGGTGGTTAAGCTTGCCGTTTAGGCCATTTGGGGCGAGAGTTCTAAGACGTAATATCCAGTTGTCTTCATGTGATTCTAGTATCGACGTAATTTCATCCGATACGTTCTTTTCAATTTTTTCTATGATTGTAAATTTAGCATCTCTGGCAAAGTCGTGGTTTGATAAGCGAAAGTGTTGTTCGACAGGGAGTAGTTTATCATAGTCTGTTGATTTGATTCTGTGCCTATAGTTGTTGAGTCTAAAGTTGAAGGGCCATTCAGATTTTCCGACATATTGTTTAGAGCAAAGTGTGCATTCTAATAGGTATATGACGTTTCTGCTTTTGCAGTTAGATTCGTGGTAGATTTTATAGGTTGTTTTAGTTACACAGCTCGTGAATGAGTTAGTAGATTTGAGATGATTGCAGCATAGGCTGTTTTTAATATTACATGGTTGGCAAAATTTAACAGTTTTTGTAGTTGGTTTCGTACGGGTAACCTTGTTATTCGAAATATTGTTGCTTCCTATCATTTCTTTAAGGTTCCTTGGTCGACGATAGGCTATCATACCAGGTTCTTGGAAAATTTCTTTTAAATTTGGTTTTAGTTTTAAAATGTCCCAGCGTTTCTGGATTATTTGGGCCATTGGGGGTAGGGTATTGTTGAATGTTGTTACAAGGGGGATACGATTAGATTTCTCTTTATTTGTTAATTTTAGGGTATCTTTTCTTGGGATATCAATAGCTTTTTTTATCTGGTTATCAACTAAAGTTGGAGAGTAGCCACGTGCTATGAATTGTTGTTTTAATTTGTCACTGTGTTTATTCAATTCGTTATTATCAGAGCAGATCCTTCGTAGTCTTAGGGCTTGGGAGTAGGGTAGGCTTTCTTTAAGATGTTTAGGGTGGGAAGATTTAAAATGTAGATAGTTGTGGGTATCTGTAGGTTTTGTGTAAAGCGTTGTTTGTAATTGTCTGTTTTCATCAATGTATATTAAGGTGTCCAAAAATGCGACTGATTGTGTTGATTTTTCGTGGTCAAATTTAATGGAATCATGTTTCGTATTAAGGTTTGTCAGAAATTCATCGAGTTTTGTTTCACCACCTGTGTATATAAGGAAAATGTCGTCAATGTATCTGGCGTAGAAGAGACATCTGGAAGATATATGAACCATCTGGAAGATATATTTGTTTAACATATTGATTTTGCTTTTACCATAAATTCCTGAATAGAAATGAGAAATCAAATGTTTAAATAATATATGGCCACCATGATTTATGTTTGGGAATGTTTTGAGAGTGTTTAGAAATGTCTAGAGTCTGCATTAGTTTATTTCCGAGAATGATGTGTTCGGTTTATTGACATTTTGGCGTTTGCTATCAACGTCTGGGTTAAAAGGATATTCCAAACTTTTAAATATTGCAACGATATTATGACTTGAATAAGTTATGTTCAGGGATGTTTGGACTTTCCAACGTTTGACCCTCATGAATGATACGTTTGTTTCAATTTCGGCTTTGCCATTTGCTGTCAACGACTAGAATAAAGAGGCTATTTCAAACTTTTAGATATGGTGGCAATATTATCATACATTATGACCTGAATAATTCATGTTCAGGAATATTTGAAATTTCCATTGTTTGAAGATAATGAATAATTCGTTTATTTGATCTTCCGTTTGGCATTTGCTATCAACGACTGGAATAAAAAGGATATTTCAAACTTTTAAATATTGCAACGATATTATGACCTGAATGAGTTATGTTCAGGAATGTTTGAAATTTCCATTGTTTGAAGATAATGAATAATTTGTTTATTTGAACTTCCGTTTGGCATTTGCTATCAGCGACTGGAATAAAAAGGATAGTTCAAACTTTTAAATATTGGAACCATATTATGACCTGAATGAGTTATGTTCAGGAATGTTTGAAATTTCCATTGTTTGAAGATAATGAATAATTCGTTTATTTGAATTTCCGTTTGGCATTTGCTATCAACGACTGGAATAAAAAGGATATTTCAAACTTTTAAATATTGCAACGATATTATGACCTGAATGAGTTATGTTCAGGAATGTTTGAAATTTCCATTGTTTGAAGATAATGAATAATTCGTTTATTTGAACTTCCGTTTGGCATTTGCTATCAGCGACTGGAATAAAAAGGATATTTCAAACTTTTAAATATTGGAACCATATTATGACCTGAATGAGTTATGTTCAGGAATGTTTGAAATTTCCATTGTTTGAAGATAATGAATAATTCGTTTATTTGAATTTCCGTTTGGCATTTGCTATCAGCGACTGGAATAAAAAGGATAGTTCAAACTTTTAAATATTGGAACGATATTATGACCTGAATGAGTTATGTTCAGGAATGTTTGAAATTTCCATTGTTTGAAGATAATGAATAATTTGTTTATTTGAACTTCCGTTTGGCATTTGCTATCAACGACTGGAATAAAAAGGATAGTTCAAACTTTTAAATATTGCAACGATATTATGACCTGAATGAGTTATGTTCAGGAATGTTTGAAATTTCCATTGTTTGAAGATAATGAATAATTCGTTTATTTGAACTTCCGTTTGGCATTTGCTATCAGCGACTGGAATAAAAAGGATATTTCAAACTTTTAAATATTGGAACCATATTATGACCTGAATGAGTTATGTTCAGGAATGTTTGAAATTTCCATTGTTTGAAGATAATGAATAATTCGTTTATTTGAATTTCCGTTTGGCATTTGCTATCAGCGACTGGAATAAAAAGGATAGTTCAAACTTTTAAATATTGGAACGATATTATGACCTGAATGAGTTATGTTCAGGAATGTTTGAAATTTCCATTGTTTGAAGATAATGAATAATTCGTTTATTTGAATTTCCGTTTGGCATTTGCTATCAGCGACTGGAATAAAAAGGATAGTTCAAACTTTTAAATATTGCAACGATATTATGACCTGAATGAGTTATGTTCAGGAATGTTTGAAATTTCCATTGTTTGAAGATAATGAATAATTTGTTTATTTGAATTTCCGTTTGGCATTTGCTATCAACGACTGGAATAAAAAGGATATTTCAAACTTTTAAATATTGGAACGATATTATGACCTGAATGAGTTGTGTTCAGGAATGTTTGAAATTTCCATTGTTTGAAGATAATGAATAATTCGTTTATTTGAATTTCCGTTTGGCATTTGCTATCAGCGACTGGAATAAAAAGGATAGTTTCAACTTTTAAATATTGGAACGATATTATGACCTTAATAATTTATGTTCAGGAATGGTTGGACTTTCTATTGTTTGAAGATGATGAATAATTCGTTTATTTGATCTTCCGTTTGCCATTTGCTATCAACGAGTGGAATAAAAAGGATATTTCAAACTTTTAAATATTGCAACGATATTATGACCTGAATAATTTATGATCATGTATGTTTGGACTTTCTATTGTTTGAAGATTATGAACAATTCGCTTATTTGAACTTCCGTTTGGCATTTGCTATCAGCGACTGGAATAAAAAGGATATTTCAAACTTTTAAATATTACAATGATACTTTATGACCTGAATGATTCATGTTCAGCGATGTTTGAACTTTCCAATGTTTGACCTTCATGAGTGATATGTCTGTTTAAACTTCGGCTTTGCCACTTGCTATTACTGTCTGGAATAAAAAGGATATTTCAATTTTTTAGATATTGCAACGATATTATGGCCTGAATAATTTGTGCTCGGGGATGTTTGGACTCCTTTGTTAGAAGATAATGAATGATTCTGCTCAATTTGGAATAATCTAGCAGAGGCAAACATTATGTCCTTGCCAGCGATAGATGATTATGAAAGGAGATTTGTTAAATTTTGCGGTAATGCAAACATTGATATTCAGCGTTATTCGGACATTTATAGCCGAGCTAGAAGCTTCATATACTACAAGAAATTATTCTGCTAATCATTGTTGTTGATTGTAGTAGGTTTCAAAGCCAGGCAGCCCTAAAAAAGCTAAATTGGCTGCTTTTATTGCCAGTCACAAGATCTGCTATATCTTAGAAAACAATTTATACTTGATCTACTTGCCGACAGAAGAAATTTGAAGATCGGGCATGCAATCGAATTTTGGTGATTTTAAAGGGGCTCCGTCACCTAAATATAAACAAAACGAAGATTTTTGCAGTTTTTGAAAGGTGGTATCACCCAAGATTTTCATATTTTTTCAAAATGAAAGTTGCTGTTTGGACATAAATGATTGTACTTCACTAAAGAACAAACCAAACATTCATATCTTCTACGATTGCTCGGATATAAGTGGATTTTTAACGGTAACTGTTTGGTGGCTTGGGTGAAGCCACCAAACATATTGCAGAAAACAATGGATAAACAATGGATAATTGGTGACACTTGCGAGTTTACGGATTTGTTTATTGTTTGGCGACGGAGCCCCTTTAAAGACACGAGTAAGTTTTTTGGGACACTTGGTCGAAGAAACGATAGCGAGGACACAGACTAATAATTGCTTTCTCTGCTAAAAGAACAGTGAAATCTGAGATACAATCAGCTCTAAGAAGCTGAGTGTGGGGTCTTTTTCTATTCAATAAGAATGTTTACAATGACAAGCCACTTACGACACTACGTGAAAATGCCATCATTCGTTGGGCAAATTGGGTTCACCGATCTCTGAAGTTGCGTTTGAATTTGTGAAGATTTAATTTACTGAGACCGACAGCAGGTTTGATTCCCAATTTCAGGTTACAAATTAGCCGTAAATGAATATTTTTTGACGTAGGTTAAATCCTAATTGCCACGTCTTAAAGATTTGTCGAAATCAGAGGACGTCATTTTAAAACACTCTTTGACAATGCAACTATGGTTAGATGTTTTACAGCTGCTCTACGACCGTATTCTGTAGCTAGAAGCGACGTATTTCGCAGTTGAAACTTCTTCTTAATTTTGATGAGGTGGATTATCTTTTTCTAATTCCTTAAAGGCTCTGTTTCAACCAGAATGCTTTGCAGGTGCTCTCTCTAAGGTGGCCTTTGTTGTCGCCATTTTCATTGGGACATTAAAATGACGAACACAGAGGGCATCCAAAAGATGGCACCTGCCAGGCATGCTGATGGAAGCAAACCATTTAGGTAACTCTGTTTTCCACTCAAGTGAGCAACGATTTGCCGTTTCGCAATGCCACTCTCTTTAGAAAACAGTTGACTTCCCCAATATCATTCGGCCTATCGAAAAACAGTAAGAAGGACGTTGTTCTACGTAGTCTTGGCAATTGAAAGATATATGAATCGAAATATTTCCGTCAACACATTCGCTTCGGAAGTTATTTTTCAAAACTTTTGTAGATTTCAGAAAAATGGATTTATCTCCAAAACTATTAAAAAATGGTTGCTTTTCATTCGCTAAGTCTTTAGCTAGGCTATTGACATTACCAAATCTGGTTGAAAATTCTAGGCCAGATTTCTTGCAATTTAATTTTATATTGCTGTTTATTTTTAGACAGCGAAGGGTAGAAACTAGACTTATGACGATGAGTCTCTCGTTTCCCTGTGCCCTTTGACTTGATGATGGCGCTTCGGTCAACAGTGGAGCGACAACAACAACAACAATTCAACTCAATTAGATGAGCGTAACTAGAGGGTTCTTATGTAGTGAGGCTAGGTAGAACGCTTCATCAAAACGCTTCATGCAAATGCTGAAAAGTAGATTCAGATTTGACGACCCCTTTTTTGTTTACGTTGCTCAATTTTATCAAACTAGTGCTCATTTAGTAACTACATCACCACGCTTTTAGTAAATGTTTCAAATGCTATGCTAGGATGAGCAGGTCAAGAGATATTTTAGTATAGAACTGGGAAGCTTTTATGAGATACCCTGTATGATGTGCCGGGTCCCCAAGAATGATGCATCTGCGCTTCCCAAAATGTAGTATCAGAACTTACGCACTGTCGGATATTGAAGGGTGGACGCAGATAGTACGCCATTTTGTTGTCTGCCTCGTGTATCAACTCTAACTTAGATTCCGGGGGGCCTGGGTCTTACATATATGATAATAATCATAACCATAAAACATTACATCATTCCCCTTTTTTTTGACAACATAAACATAACATAACGTGTTTGTTCTTTGAGTCCTGTTCTCTTTGCATAGTATATAAAAATAAAAATAAAGAAATAAAATAAATTCTCCTCCTAGTCTGTTGCTACAACTGTTC
>REGL01000003.1:655242-667589 GCA_004194395.1 Aurelia aurita complex sp. Pacific | reverse complement strand
CTGAAAGGTTCACGAGTCGAGGGAACAGACATGAGTTGTTGTGGAACCTTTTAGAAACTTGTAACAAACTCTGGGTACTAAAGATCTGATAATTTTAAGAACTTTTAAGTACTTGCTCGACTTCCTAGGGGATTCCTAGTTTTCTATAAAAATTACGTGCAGAGAACTAGAGAAGTTTTAAATCTAGAGTAAATGAAGATACCAAAACTGACATAGAGGGGCCATAGACCAAAGTTCCATTCTGAAAAGATTTTAGAAATGTACAGTTAATTGTTGACTTACTTGCTCGATGCTCGAGGCATCTTTGGATTTCTTCGCTGAGATTTGGGAGGTCTTCTCAAGTTTGAATATCAAATATTTCAACATAAAATTAATGTCCGGCCTGTTGTTGGCCAATTCTTCCTTTGTTGCCCGACCATTCATCCATACAACTCTTTAACAAACTGATGTCAGAACAGTCATTTTCTCATCCAGTTCAACATGATATCATCAACTCGTAAATACACATGTGGATGTTGAAAATTCCCAAGAAGCATTCACCTCCACTTGCTTTTTAAATTGCAGTAAAATCAGAACGAGAAATGACGAATACTGACGAAACTTGGCGCCACAACACCTAACAACGGTTCGATTTGAGGTCTGGGTTAGAAAGAGAAATGGCGCGAAGGTGCCGCTTTCAAAGAAGAGCCTTCGCCCCTAAGCCCTGAAGAGCTTCGGCCTCGCAGCTTTGCGACGAGTTGCCGCCATCTTTCGGTTGTGTCAATCAGTGGTCCGGGAAATATCATTTCTAGCCTCTTTTTGGCAGTTACTGAAAATAAACCAATCATTGGCAAGAAAAAAATCATGTGACCACGAAAAGAGGTCATGTGACCGAAATGAAGCTCTGTGATTGGTAACACAACTTCTTGTGGTACTCGGCCTAAATAGGGCCAGCCATTTGGCTGGGAAGCCATGAGTCCTAGTATGAGCGAGTAGGGTGGGTGGGTGGTAGCGATTACTAGGACTCAATCGTAATCAGTCTAGGTTCAAACCCGGTCATTGGAATAGACGATTACGCTAAAGATGCGGCGAGAAACTTTTTACCAAGATGCAATGCCTTCGCATTACGAATCTTTGACGATTTCATAGGAATTCGATTAAAGAACGCAATAATAGTAAAAAGTTCCTCACCGCCATCTTTAGCTTAATCGTCTGTTGCAAACCACAAGGCAAGTGAGTTGGGAAAACTCATCAGCTATCCACCCTTCTGAGGTCGAGTACTGAGAGGTGACGACTCTGAGGGTAGAAGCGCAAATCAGCTGTATAGCTGCTAGAAGACGAGACTGCGTTAACAAATAAACGTTGCTTGCTTCCTTTTCATTTCATTTCATTTCACTTTTAATTTTTTATACAGGGTAGAAGCATCAATAAATATATAAATACTGCTTTACAGCTTACCCTGTCAACAAAAGAAAAAGAATATAAACCCTATTTCCAGTGTTATTTCAAACCTAAAGTAATAAAAGAAAGGAAATGTAGGATCAATGTGTTCGCATGACAGCTTTCTTAAAAGCTGAAAAGCTATTTGTGGTTTTGGCTTCAAAACCCAATTTGTTTCAAAGTTTGGCTCCCCTGAATTCGCTGCTTTCTCGAAGCCTAATTGGATGTAGAAATTTGTTTCATACCAGGGGAGACTATCACGAGAATCATGCAACTTGTGCCAGGTAGCATAATTATTGGTAGAGCTGGGCAGTTTGATACACTGAAGAAGATAAGATGCAGACACAAGCTGAAAATTGCATCATTGTGGTATTTTTTGGACTGGTGTGCTAGACTTATGGTGATGAGTCCCTTGTATCCCTGCGGTACCTTGCTCACAGGGACTCATAATGAAACAGTTAAAAACCTGACCCTATCTTCTGCATTCGATCGATAGAATCTGGATCGAACGACTGCTTCAGCTCTGTTCAACGGTCACTCCTCAGAAAGGAAATGCGATAGAAACCACGGTAAGCAGACTCTTAATCAACGAAACTTGGTATTCATCTGAAGAAGAAAGTTCACTTTACCTGGTGAGGGCAAAATAAGTCTTTTAATGCTGCAATTTAAGACCAAAACATACCAGAGAAGTCTTCAAGTACCTGTCGCAGCAACTTCCCTCAAACTTAGTAAGCTGCGTCAATCGAATTGAAGATTCGAAACTTATTGTTCTTCGCCAAATCTCGCATTCTGATTGGCATGCTAGGAATCCCAGCATATTAGGCCTAATAGGGTCAACTTTTTCAGAGTAATATTATGAGTCTCTGTTGACTGAAGCGCCATCTTGAAGAAACAAGAGACTCATCGTCATAAGTCTACTGGTGTGCTAGGTTTCAGACCTCTAAAATGCATCCGGGCGATTTTCAGCCCACTTCTACTTTCTATCTTTTCCAATGTATCAAACTGCCCTATTGCATACACGTCGCCAAAAATTACGCAACACAGCATAGATTCCAAATCTATGAAAGATGGATGCAAAAATCTCTGACCTATTTTCTATACTTTGAATAGCTTGAAAAATCTTCAGGTTCTTCCTATAATTCGACCATGGGTACTTTTCAAACCTTTGCAGATTAAGTCTATGCTTTTCAAAATATTCTGAATTTTTCTGTTTGTGACAAGGAAAACATTTTTTCTCTAGAAATACTTTGCTGCCTGAAGGACATTTTGTTATGTAAGCAACTTTCAAATTTCATTTTGCGTGGGCTTGAATGAAGTGTAGAAACAGCATGCGTGCATCGTTTGGCAGTTCGTTTAATCTAATTGGTTAGTTTAAATTTGACTGAGTGATATTCAAGGATTTCAAATGCTCCAGATGGAACTGAAGTTCGAGAATTTTGAGGAATCCACTTTGCACCCAGCTGTTTATAAAAACTACACTAGATATCAACCTCGTTCCCAAGGGTATCTGTTGTTTTCAATAGGAGGCTAGACCTCAACAGATGTAGCCGTTGACCGTTGAAGGCGTTGAAGTACAATGTAGGCGTTGAGGTTTACGGAAAACCTTCATTGTCACTGGGTACGAGGTTACACTAGATATAACATCGGTCAGCGAGTGCTGCCGATTAGTATTCGTACCAAATGCGATTGTAGCGAGGTCAATTTTATAGAAATTAATTGAATGATTATCGCTAAGGAAACGATGATATGTTTGAATTTACAGTTGGGTAATGGTTCAAAAGCAGGGACGTAGGAAACATCTCAAACTTGGAGGGGCACGACACTTCGAGGGCACTTTTTCCATTAAGCTAAAGGGGCATTTCCTGAAAACAAAAAGGGCACTTCTTTGTTTATTTCAAAATCTTGGGGGGGCACGTGCCCCCAGTGCCCCCCGGTTCCTACGTCTCTGTTCAAAAGATAAATGATTTAGAATATTTAATTACTCTCCTCTGTCGGTTTCTAGTTCCCTAGTCCATGGCTCTTGGTTCCGTAGTTCTGTAGTTCATGGTTCCGGGGTCCGTAATATTGAGTTTTGCATTGTCAGCAATAAACCGTTGTCCTCCATTGACGTAGGTAGGAGGAAGTCATTATCGTTTGCTGGAGAACTTTTGTTGTTGTTTGTTGGATAAATGAGCATAGGGCTCAAATCTTTCAAATTTTTAAAAAGGTCGGTGTAAAATTCTATTGCATTAGATGGCTTGAAAGGAAACTAATGGTAGTTTGCTGTAAATCTGCCGTGGACATTTCTCGATAACTTGATTTTTTTCAAAATGGCGGCAATTTAATTACTTTTGATAAAATTCATGGAAAATTTTAAAAACATTTAAATCATCGTAAATCCTAAACTATTAGAGGAAATATTATGAAACCTTCGAGAAAACCATAATTTATGAAGGTTTACACGATGGTGGCAAGCAGAAATCTGTAGCTCTTCTAGTTTAGGATTTAGAAATTTGATGACGTCATTGCCTCAAATTTAATAAATGCCGCCATATTGAAACTAATCCAGATATCAATAAATTGCGACGGCAGATTTACAGCAAAAAACCTCAAGTTCCTTCCAAAGCATTTATTCCAAAGAAAACTGCAATGGAATTTTACAACGACCTTTTTAAAGATTTGAGCCCTATGCTGGATAAATGCTCACCAGCCGCGAGACCGCGAACCGCGGACCGCAGCCGTGAGCTGGCCCGTCTACATAGTAGGCAGACAGACAGACAGACAAACAGGCTAATTTCCCTCGCTGATTGAAGAAGAATAGTAATGCCGTCTTCTGCAGCAATTAGTTGTTTGAACATCTTGGATTATTCACGTTCTTCTCTCAGAAACTGATTTCTAGTCAATAGAATATCGACAAGTAATAATTGTTAAACATCATTTACGTCAATGCTCGTGAAAGCTTTATACTGGAGGGAATGGACGATTACGCTAAAGATGGCGGCAGGGAACTTCTTACCAAGATGCATTGCGTTCGAATTACGAATCTTTAACGATGCTATAGGAATTCGATTAAAGAACGCAGTGCATCTTTGTAAAAGTTCCTCGCCGCCATCTTTAGCGTAATCGTCTATTGTGAAGGCCAATTAACGGCTACGCCTTTTTTTCGATGACAGCAACACCAACATGACTGCCGAAAAACCAGATCATTTCGCATTTTTACATGACTTTATAATTTATGTAGTCACTACTGATAGAAAAATGCAATGACCCTTCCTTTGTTAAATTTGTTCCTGCGTGCACTAATCAAAACAAATATTTGAAAGCTGCGAAGCTTTGAGTTTCTACCAGGTCATCTTTTCGCAAACCACGCTATTCCTCATCATCTTTGTTAAGAAATGCAAAATATATTTATTAAAATATTGGGTGTCCCAAAAAGTACTCCCGTTTCGAAAATCATCAACACTGGATTCTGAAATGTATCATAAAATTTTCTTTCTCATCTCTTTGTTGATGATCCAGATATGTTTAAAGATGACAAAATGTTTGTTTAAAAGATGGCAAAATGTTTTGAAATGTTTGTTTTCATTAACCCTGAAGGGTATAAAACGGCACGTTGAAAACTTTGATCTGAGCTGTAATCTTTTAACAACAACGTAATCTTGCCATTATTATGAGATTTTTTATGTCTATTATTTTCCATTATTATTTTACGGTTCCATTACTTTCTGCACATAGATTGATGTATGGGGTTGATCTAGCTGAGGAAATTTTGTGAAACAAATGATTCAAGTTTCCGAAAATACAAAGCGATTTGCATTTCTGAGGAATACATATCACACCTCTGAGAGCACTCAATCAAATCAAAAAGATAAAGAGAGCGAAACGCTGCGTAGAATGTGCGAAATCTATTCTTGAAGCTGCAAAATCTCGTCTTTGTCTTAGACTGCGTTTACACGATACCGGCAAAATTTCATAAACGCGAGAAATTGTGACGGCAATACACTCTTTGCAAACTCCACCAGAACGAGGCTGGATTTTTGCACCAAAGCCAATCAGCCTCGTTTCAAATGCGTTAAAAAATTTTCCGTTTTCATCACTTTCGAGTATTCGCACGATACCGTTTTCAAAATCTACCGTTTTCAAAATCTGTTGGCAAAATGTGCCGTTTTCATGTGAACGGGAGGCCTATCCGTCACATTTTTCACCGTTTGCAAAATGTGCCGGCATCGTGTGAATGCAATCTAAAATGTATCCTTTTTGTTTTCCCAAATTCAACTTTGTTTATGAATCCGCAATGCAATCACTTTTGGAAATCCTCCGATATCTCTGTAATTTTTTTTCAATGTAAGAATTGTTCGTGTGTTTCCGTGTAAACCTCAAAAATCTATCTTCAAAACGAAACTTTCATTTTGGAAGCAACTGAGAAAAATCTGTGTGATAAGGCATTCAAAAAGCCTATTCTATTCATGTCTGCAATAAACGGGACAATTGAAGTGACATCTCCTCCTTACCAGCTGCACTAACGGGGCACAATTTTTGTGATACCCAGTTATTTTGAATTAAATTGACTGCAACCTATAATATCAGCTATGCTGAACTTTTTCAATGATAGGTGGTGGGAATTCGACATTTCCTGTCTTGTTCCACAGATTATTGATAAGAGGAAGATTGGGAATTTTTAAAGAGCTCTCTTTATCTTATTTTGATCCAAATAGCGTCACTTTCCAAATTGAACGAACTTTTCAAATCTTTTTCAAAATTTCAAAACTTTGCAGTCGATTGCAATTGTCTAAGGAATAGTTCCAGACACGGAAAATGTATCAACTCCTTGAAAAGCGGAGAATGTCGTACTTGAAACAGGTTGGGCTCCTAACAAGACCAGCTGGGTCATAATTTTCGATGAAAGTACTGATAGCATCTTCGTCTATTTCGCTGTTAAAATCTCCTATTCAAAACGAGATTTTCATGTTTTCTGCAATAATGGTAGAGCAACTTACCAATCTCTGTATAATAGTACAGCTCTGATTGAGAAGGGGACGATAAATGGCAAGAAGAAGCCATTTCTGTTTTTCAGATTAATCTCTATCACCCCACTTTCAATTGCGTGGGGCTTGATAGTATGCTAATTCCTTGACTGGTGCCCGTTATCTTACGTAGCACCCTGACTAGTTGGAAAGGTACCATCGATTTTAGTCTTTGCTATTATCAAAATTTCGACGCTTTCTAATATCATAGGTCCTAAAAGGCCAATTTTATTCCGCATTTAATTAATGTTTAGGTATGCGATGCGGAGACCGTTGCGATATTTCAGCCGTATATATTTCAAGGCTGTGTTCACATACCTTTTAGCAACACAAATGCTTTGCGGATACCATAGAAAGCGAGGGTTTCTTTATTCATAAAAACAAGAAGGAATTGTCAAGTACTGTAATTTGGAATTTTGACGAGAATTAGATTTTCATCCTTGAAACTTTAACTACCTGGCGAGTGAAAGTTTAGATGTTTGACTGGCTGTGGAATAAAAAGTAAGTCTCCAAGAAACCATAACAGATAACATTGGGAAAATGACTCTTACTTAAATCAGTTGTTGCTTCTGCAGAAGAAAATCCTAAGATGTATAAAATTCCAACCATCTACTGCTCCATCTGCACCTTTATTTCATGCATTAAAGATAATCGCGCTTCAGGGCATGCTTCATTTAATGCAACATTTGCTTATAGAGGTACCGAGTGTCCCAAAACCCAAGTATACAGATTTGGTTGACCCCAGCGATGTGAATTTAGCTTTAATCAATGACTAGTCACTCTCAAAATGCTCCTCGATAGTTAACTTGAGCATAGATACCCCGTTTGTTGGTATTGGTGCTTTGAGAGCTGAAATATCAATCTTGAAAGCTCAAATTTGCGTCCACTTGCAAACCAGAGCTTTGGGCTTTTGGCCTAAGCAAATTCCTGAAGCTCATCGAAAATAAGAACTGAAATTAATGAAAAATTAAGAAACTTCCCAATGGTTGACTGGGGGGTGACTTCTGGAAAACAAAATAACACAAGATCTAATATATTGTTCAAATTTTATCAAGGCTCTCGTTGATTTATACGCTGTGCCTTAAGAAATTGCTTAGGCCAAAAGGCTAAGTCTCTGGTTTGCAGGAAGAGGCAAATTTGAGCTTTCAAGATTGATATTTCTGTTCTCAAAGCACCAATACCAACAAACGAGGTATCTTTGTTCAAGTTAACTATCGAGGAACATTTTGAGAGTGATTAGCCATTGATTAAAGCTAAATTGACAGCGCTAGAGTCAACCAAATCCGTATACATCTTTTTGGGACACCCGGCATAAACAAACTCGCACCTGTCTGCGGTCATTACTACTTTACTCTAAATTCTTCTGTTCATAGGATTGAACCTCCTCAGTATGTATGAGGTGATCTATTTCTCTCCCTAAAAAGGACCACCCTTCATGGACTCCAAACAGTCTAATATTTTGGCTCTAAATTATGGAATACTATTCCACTTTTCATACGCGTTGCTGGCTTTATTTCATTCTTTCGGTCTAGATTGAAAGCTTATTATATTAACTCTTATGTCTAGTCTGTCTCTCTCTCTTCCTCCGCATTGCCAAGATTTGTCATTTCCTTGGGCACATCTGGTTCGTAGGACCTGTTCATATAGAGGCGAGCCAGCCCGCTTACCGGGCTGGAGGTTTTTGCCGAGATCTCACCTTATCCCTGTTTCCCATTCAAAGTTTGTTGTTTGTTCATATAAGCAGGCGAGCTGGCCCGGAAGCGAGATCTCACTAAAGTACTGCCGGGATCCCGCTTGGCGGGATCAAAATTTTTCCATATGGACACTCTAGCCCGTCTGCCGAGACGAAAACGTCTCTACTGAGCACGTGTGGGCATGCAAAAACAATCCCACCAACGATGTCACGTGACCAATTCCAGCCCAGCAGGCGAGATGGATTTCGCCATATGAACAGAATGCGAAATCAGCTCACTTAGCAGGCCAGCCCATTAGGCATGAACTGGTCCATAGTTTCTTATCTTAATATTTTTAGTTTCTTTGCTTTTATGGGGGGTTGGGGGCGCTCTCTTGATTAGTTTACCTACTTAGACAGCTCCTCCTTAACCCTATAGTGGTTGGGCTATATGACACGTCCTATTTTGGTTGGGGGGGGGGCAAAAAAGCCTCCCTACCTAATTCTTGACTGGAAATAGATAGAGCAACCAGATTTGGTGTACTAATAGCCCCGGGCATGTACTTTATGGAAATCTAAAAATCCACCTAAAATTAGCCGCCATTAATGCTTGCGTCAGCATTTTTCTTTGTGTGGTCAAGAAAAGTGGCAAAATCGGTCAAAATCAGGAAAAATGCGATAAAATTTAATTTGGAGCATAATTTTCATCCAAACATGAGAATTATGATAGATTACATCAAAGAGCACTACCCTAAAAAATGTTTTTGCAAAACATTGCAATTTTTCTACTTTTTTCACGAAAATTGATATTTGAGAATTGGCGATTTTGACCGAGTCAGGTCCGGAAAATTTTCTGCCTCCCCCTCATTTGCCAAAAATTTTTATAAAACTTCTTGAGTCGTTGCATAGTAAGTAGCAGCAAAAAGTCAGAAAGTTTCCTGGCCGTAATTGTTCTCTTGGCAGAGTTATAGAAAACGTCTATTAGGGGTCCCTCCCTCCAACCAAAATAGGGTTAGTCACTCTATACTATATACAATAATGTAATGTCCTTTCCTTTTGCTTAGTTTGTGAGTTTTGTATATTTGATGTTATTAATCTAGTATAGTATTAATTTGTACAGCAATTGTGTAAAATTGTATGTAGTATGGATTGATGATCAATGAAACTGAAACTGAACTACAAAAATTGGCTATATCCGGGCATATATCCGCCTTAAATCGGGAAAAACTCTTGTAAACAAGTGAAGTTTACATTAGGGCAGCCCTCAGATTTTATCTCTCTGTACGCTTTTGCTCTAATGCAGGCCAATAGCATCAGATGCATTTCAAATGAAGATTATATAAGCTAGTAAGTTTGAAGTCCGTATGATTGGCTGGTGTAATTACACTTGTGGTGCCATCAAAAATCTTAGCGATGCATTGCAAATCTTAGAGATGAATCGCAATTCTGAGCCATAAGTTTCAGATGTGTTTAGCCTGAACACACGAAAGGCAATTGCATGCTGATGAAATTCTATCACGCACAAACAAGGGGAGATTTTGTAAGACAATAGCATGAGCAGCTTTTGAACGACACCTTAATTCAAAGCGATTAGCCATCGCAGACAAAGGAAATCTCTCAACCAGTAACTCAAAAAAAGCAAAAGTTTCTCTGAAACCCAGCTACCTAGCTCGCTCGTTGTGCATTCCAGAAATTGTTTTTAAGAGCAAACACGAGCATAAATCGAAAGAAGGAGGATATATCTACACATCTACCACGGGCATTTTATTTCCTTGGTTCAGAAGCTGAGCAGTAAGTATTTTAATCACACCCAAAAAGTAAGAAAATTGAGTGGTCTCCCAATCGGCTTCTGAGCCAAAAAAAATTAAAAATTAAATGCCAGAGACAGATGTGAAGATATATCCTTCTTCTTTCGATCTATGTTCAACTTTGCTCTTATAAACAATTTCTGGAATGCACAATGAGCGAGCTAGCTACCTGGGTTTCAGAGAAGCTTTTGCGGCTTTGCTTGTTTTGAATTACTGGTTGAGAGAATTTCCTTTGTCTGCGATGGCTAATCGCTTTGAATTGAGGTGTCATTCAAAAGCTGCTAATGCTATTGTTTAACGAAATCTGTCCTTGTTTGTCAGCAATCAAAATCTGAATTTGGCAATACAATGGCATGAGTTGGCTCTAATTGACACCGCAATGCAAAGCGATTAGCAATCGCAGACAAAGGAAATTCTCTCAAGAAATAAAATACCAAGAGTAGATGTGTAGATATATCATTCTTTTTCGATAATTGCTCATGTTTGCACTCAAAAATAATTTCTGGAATGCACAACGAGCGCGCTAGCTACTTGGGTTTCAGAGAAAATTTTGCGGCTTTGTTTGTTTTGAATTTATGGTTGAGAGAATTTCCTTTGTCTGTGCCACTAATCGCTTTGAATTCAAGTGTCAACAGAATTATCTCATGCTATTGTGTTACAAAATCTGTCCTTGTTTGACACGCACCATTGAGAGAGGAATTTTTTTCATTGACTTTATGATATTGGCTAGCTGATATTTATCTTTGCTTTTACTAGAATCTTCTGAAGCAATCTTGCACGTCTTAGTGTTACAAACACCTGCTAGCTCCACATAGATGAAAAAAGCAATATGTAAAGACTCTGAGAAGACTTGTCTTGTCAGATAAGAATTCTCTAAGTGCTGTGAATGAGCGATTCTTGAACCATAGATCCTTAACAAAATGTTGACTGGAAAGGATTTGAAAATATTTTATCCAAGGTACCATTGATCTGTTTTGCGTTACACTAAAGTTTTATAAAGCGTGCCCAAGACAATTGATGTCAATGTTTAAGTGTAAGATAATCTCACTTTTTGTTGCTTCGTGCTATTCTTTGATGTAACACGGGGTGCACCAAGATAAACTATGCAGTTTCGTCAGGCCACGGTAAATCATGCACCAGACCGATATTGAAGATGTATGACAGGGAATCTAAGCATATATAAACCTTTGATAAAAATAGCCGTGCAAAGACAATAGGCTGTGACATACGCCTCTTTGTCAACAGGAAATAGTGATATCTGATTGGCTAGAATTTGACCACAAGTGGCTTGGGCCACTTATATATGCTTACATTCCCTTTAATCTTTATTAGAAAACCTGAATTTTATTCTAAGATTTTTTGCAAAATTTTTTGTTTTCAGTTTTTAGGGCCAGAAGAAGCGAGCTTCTTAAAGTTTTCATTTTCGAAAACATTGAAAACGCTCAAAAACATCGATCAAGTTTTCTAAAGAATCGACATGAATGGACAAAGAGAAAACTTTTTTGTTGTAATTTGGGATTTAGAAATCGACTAATTGTAAGCTGCTGTACGAGAGTTTCAATGATATGAAGAACAGTCTTTCCTTTTGCAATTTCATTGAATTTATGCTTTGGTGCAGGCTGCGTTCCTGTGTCAAGGGGGTTAAAAAGACAAACATGGAAGTGTCATGAGGCTAGCAAGCATGGAGTCTCTTTTGAATTTTTGATTTTGTGACGGCTTGGGGTGGCACTTTGTTGCAGCTACTACAGAATTTTGCAACAGGCCAATCATTGAAATAATGCTTGTGCAGAAGTTTGCACTAATCAATTTCTCAATCCCCAAATCAACCCAAAAACGTTTTGTCTTTGCCCATTCATGTCGAGTCCTTAGAAGATTTGATCGACGTTTTTTGATCGTTTTCAGTATTTTTAAACATGAAATTTTTAAGAAACTTGCTTCTAACCCAAAAAACTGAAAACAAAAATTTTTGCAAAAATCCCAGAATCTAATTCAGGCTTTTTTGCTAAATATTAAATCATAAATCTTCAAAATCGGTCCAGTGTACGATTTATCGTGGCTTGCCAAAACTACATAGCTTTATTTTGGTCACCCGACTAACCTTTGAAGAAAATTACAAGGCTATCTGTAAAATTCCAAGTTACAACCGGCAAACATCTTCTTTCATGGAACGGCAGTCAATGACTTCAAAGATTCATTTGTGACAATTGGACCATTGTTGAATACTGGTGAAGGCACGTCAGAAAAGTACAGATGACTATCAGGTATTGATTCAATTCAATTAACTTCAATTCAATTCAACTTTCTTTGTGGAATGCAGCTAGCATAACAAGCCAGTAGAAAAAGTGACTGGTTTCGGACTATTCGTAGTTCAAGATCATCTTTTCATTCAAATGTTTTGGAAGAAGCAGTTTCATGTTTTATCTGCCTGAAACATGTTGCTAAAGA
>REGL01000003.1:629562-644880 GCA_004194395.1 Aurelia aurita complex sp. Pacific | reverse complement strand
GGGATAGTATATTAGGATTATATCTTGCTAGTATTTCACCTGAATATTTTTGTACTTTCAAAATATCTACAAACTAAGCACCATTTCAGGTCATTGCAGTAGAACTAAAATTGATTTGGTCCTTGGCACAAATGCACTTAGAGGTGTCAAAGATAAAATATCGGTACTATGATGAAATTATTTGATGATTTTTGCGAAGGTGTAGTTGTTTTACTCAACCGATGGAATAGTATATTAGGATTATATCTTGCTAGTATTTCACCTGAATATTTTTGTACTTTCAAAATATCTACAAACTAAGCACCATTTCAGGTCATTGCAGTAGAACTAAAATTGATTTGGTCCTTGGCACAAATGCACTTAGAGGTGTCAAAGATAAAAGATCAGTACTTTGATGAAATTATTTGATGATTTTTGCGAAGGTATAGTTGTTTTACTCAACCGATGGAATAGTATGTTCGGCTTATATCTTGCTAGTATTTCACCTGAATATTTTTGTACTTTCAAAATGTCTACAAACTAAACACCATTTCAGGTCATTGCAGTAGAACTAAAATTGATTTGTTCTTGGCACAAATACGCTTGGAAGTGTCCAAGACCAGTATTATAATCAAATGTTGATGATGTTTCATAAAGAGATGCATGATTTCTCATTCATCGAGTGGTACATTTGGTTTATATCTTCTGACATTTATATCTCCTTGCCTGAATATTTCTGTTCCCTCAATGGCAAATGTTTGAAGAAAAGTTGATAATTACTGTGTTGACATCCCCTACACAACCATGGCAATTTCATAGCAATTTAACGCTTGTTTCGCAGCTGTCCGACGCGCTATCGGCTAAGAACCCCGTCTCAAACGATCTTTTCAACTAGCCGAAATACTCTCGACATATCGTATATGTTTAAGAGGCAGGTACTTCTAAGCAAATGGCAACTGTCTTCAAGACTCCTTCAAAAACAACAAAATTGTCTAATGTAACGTCTCGCCAACAGTTGAAAAGTGTCTACAGCAAGTATGCAAGAGATCGCATATGACTTGCCAGACTACAGCTTCGATAAAAATTATTTTGCGGCCGGCAGAAAGCGAGTCAAATGCTGGTTGCTTGGTACAACTGCGGTTGAGATGAGGACATCTTCACCCAAGACGAAATTTGCCAACAGGTCCTTTGATGAGGGTGAGTAGTCTTATTACGTGCAAGATAAAGGAAAGATACAAGATCAATTATTTAATCCTTAGCTAACTGTAGATGATTTTAGAGTTGCTTGTTTTCACTCAAAGCCAAACAAACGATTAATTGTAATTAGTTTTTATAAATGAAGCCATTTTTTACGAGAAAAGAATAACTTGCGCAAGAAAATGGAAAGGGAACGAGGTAACTAAATTATCTAATCCTTAGCTAACTGTAAATGGTTTTAGAGCTGCTTATTTCACTCGAAGGCAAAGAAACGATTAGCTGACATTAGGTTTTATAAACGAAGCCCTTTTTAGGAAACACGCATAACCTGCACAAGAAAATGGGAAAGGGGCAAGGTAGCCAGAATCATGTAATCCTTTGCTAACTGGAGACGATTTGAAGTTATTTGCTATTCACTCAAACAAACGATTATATATGATTAGGTTTTATAAAACGTAGCTTAGCTTAGCTTGATGAGTACTTCTTGTCGACGATGTTGAGCAATTGTATAGTGTGTCCGAGAAACGAAAGAGAGACGGTTTGACCTCAATTATTCAATCCTTAGCTAAGTGGAGACGATTTGAAATTATTCGTTATTTTACTCAAACGCAAGCAAACGATTATGAAGATTAGCTTTCATGTAACGTAAATTGACGAAGGCTTTTTACTGCGAGAAACGCTTAGTTTGCATGAGAAATGAAAGAGAGCCAAATAGCGTCAATAAGTTGCGTTTTAGCTAACAAGTGATAACTTTGAAGTGTTTTTATTGCCTCAAAGCCAAACAAACGGTTATATATGATCAGGTTTCATAGATTCCAAATGGATTTGGGCTGTTGCTTTTTACTGCGAGAAACGCAGAATGTGCGCGAGAAACGAGGGAAAGCCAAACATAGTCAATAACTTGACTCTTAGCTACTAGTTGGGTACTAGTTCTAATGTTGAGTTACTTGTTATTGACTCAAAGCCTAAACAAACGCTTATATATGATTAGTTCTCATTGATACCACATTGATTCAGGCTCTTTGCTTTTTACTGCGAGAAACGCAGAATGTGCGCGAGAAGCAAGGGAAAGCCAAAACAATGTCAATAAGTTGATTTTTAGCTACAAGTTGTATTGTTGAGTTACTTGTTATTGACTCAAAACCAAATAAATGCTTTTATATGATTAATTTTCATAGATTCCACATTAATCAAGGCTTTTCGCTTTTTACTGCAAGAAACGCAGAATGTGCGCGAGAAACGAGGGAAACCCAAACAAAGTCAATAACTTGACTTTTAGCTATTAGTTGGGTACTAGTTATAATGTTGAGTTACTTGTTATTGACTCAAAGCCTGAATAAACGCTTATATATGATTAGTTTCATAGATTCCACATTAATCAAGGCTTTTTGCTTTTTACTGCGAGAAACGCAGAACGTGCGCAAGAAGCTAGGGAAAGCCAAAACAATGTCAACAAGTTGATTTTTAGCTACAAGTTATATTGTTGAGTTACTTGTTATTGACTCAAGGCCTAAATAACGCTTGTATATGATTAGTTTTCATAGAGTCCACATTTATTAAGGGTCTTCGCTTTTTACTGCGAAAAACGCAAAACGTGCGCGAGAAGCAAGGGAAAGCCAAAACAATGTCAATAAGTTGATTTTTAGCAACAAGTTATATCGTTGAGTTACTTGTTATTGACTCAAAGCCAAATAAATGCTTATATATGATTAATTTTCATAGAGTCCACATTTTTTAAGGCTCTTCGCTTTTTACTGTGAGAAACGCAGAACGTGCGCGAGAAGCAAGGGAAAGCCAAAACAATGTCAATAAGTTGATTTCTAGCTACAAGTTATATCGTTGAGTTACTTGTTATTGACTCAAGGCCAAATAAATGCTTATATATGATTAGTTTTCATAGAGTCCACATTGATTCAGGCTCTTCGCTTTTTACTGTGAGAAACGCAGAACGTGCGCGAGAAGCAAGGGAAAGCCAAAACAATGTCAACAAGATGATTTTTAGCTACAAGTTAAATCGTTGAGTTACTTGTTATTGGCTCAAAGCCAAATAAACGCTTATATATGATTAGTTTTCATAGAGTCCACATTGATTCAGGCTCTTCGCTTTTTACTGTGAGAAACGCAGAACGTGCGCGAGAAGCAAGGGAAATCCAAAAAAATGTCAACAAGTTGATTTTTAGCTACAAGTTATATCGTTGAGTTACTTGTTATTGGCTCAAAGCCAAATAAACGCTTATACATGATTAGTTTTCATAGAGTCCACATTGATTCGGGCTCTTTGCTTTTTACTGAGAGAAACGCAGAACGTGCGCGAGAAACGTCGGAAAGTCAAACAAAGTCAATAACTTGACTTTTAGCTACTAGTTGGGTACTAGTTATAATGTTGAGTTACTTGTTATTGACTCAAAGCCAAATAAACGCTTATATATGACTAGTTTCATAGTGTCCACATTGATTCAGGCTCTTTGCTTTTTACTGCGAGAAACGCAGAACGTGCGCGAGAAACGAGAGATAACTAACGTCAATAAGTTCACTTTATAGCTAACTATAGATGACTTTGAATTATTTGTTATTTATTCAAAGCCAATGAACAATTATACATGATCAGGTTTTATGGAGAGTGAATCGATTTAGGCTTTTTACCGCGACAAACGCAGAACGTGCGCGAGAAACGAGAGATAACTAACGTCAATAAGTTCACTTCATAGCTAACTATAGATGACTTTGAATTATTTGTTATTTATTCAAAGCCAATAAACAATTATACATGATTAGGTTTTATGGAGAGTGAATCGATTTAGGCTTTTCACCGCGACAAACGCAGAACGTGCGTGAGAAACGGGAGAGAGCCAACGAAACGCCAATAAGTAGATCTTTAGCCAACTGTAGTTGAGAGTATAGACAACCTTCAAATTGCTACCACTGAGCCGCCCCCACTGTAACGCTATCAAAATGGAACCCTATCATTCTTTCTATAGCTCAATACCTATTGAGCATAGGTTCCAAATCTTTAAAAAGGCCGGTGTAAAATTGAGTGACCTATTTCTTTGTACTGAATGACTTCAAAGAAACTTTAACTATTTCTCTATAATTCTACCGTTGGACTTTTCTGAAATCTTCAATATTTTCAGAATTAGAATGTTTTTCTTCTTTTTCAAGAATTCAAGAAAAGTTTTCAAAAAAACTTAAAACCATCGTAATTTTTAAACCGTTTGACGCAACATGCAGTAATTTCGAAGAGAACTATAGTTTATGGATGCCTACAATATGGTATCAAGCAAAAGTCTGTCACTCATCTGGTTTATGATTTAGAAATTTGATGACGTCACATCCTAAAATGAGCTGAAATGTGAAATACGCTATAATTTTGAAAAATATTCAAAATTTCTGGAAAGTCCAACGGTAGAATTATAGATAAGAATCTAAAGTTTCTTTCAAGCCATTCAATCAGAAGAAATAGATCTTTGAATTTTACACCCACCTTTTTACGCTGAGTTAAAGATTTGGAACCTATGCTTACCTATTGGTACACAAAGAGGCTGCTGAATACACGTTTTTTTTAAAGGAATTTGGTTTACAAGAAACTAGTGCTACAATGACAAACGATTTAAGAAAATCTAGTACTACGTTCAAGAAAAATTAAGAAACTCTAAAATTTCATTTCTAGAATAAGAGTCGGTAGATTACGGTTTGCACGGCATTGCGTTTGTAAATATCAAGTTTTGACTGCAAAAATTGGTAAATTTTTGCCTTAATGTGCATGGCTTATCCGTGGTGACAATATCAATGCAAAATGGAAGCCCTTTCTCGACTTCGAACCATAACGCAATTTTAGACCCCAACAAATAAGAAACCAATCAAGACATTTTTACCACTAAAACACCGAAATTATGCGAAATTAAGAAACTTTTAATACTAAGTGCTCATCCAGGTTTCTTATTAGAAAACGTGTACTTTTATACACCAAGCACTGTCCTTGAGCATTTTTTTAGGATACTTTCTATCATCATTAAGTTAGATAAAACAATTTTCTATGTCTTTAGGCCTGTTTTGAAGGGATGAAAAATCTTATAAAGTCTCCTGTAACTTAAGAACCAATAAGACAAATTTTGAGAAACTAAATTTTTGTATCGAAATCGAAAAACTGATTTGGTCGCTCCTCGTTGCAAATCGGCTTTCGCGCAGAAGTGCTTCTCAAATAAGGGTGCTAAATTGTTGAATGATCTTTCTGTTGAAGTCAATTCATCCAAAACTTATGATATATTCAAAAAACGTATCAGCAATGCCAACAGCGAACGCTGATTCTCTCTTTCATGCTATAGTTAGCATTATTTCAATTTGCTTATTAGATTGTTTTGTAAACAAGCTTATTTAATTTTGTATGCTTTACTTTTAGATCTAGTTGTTTTATGTATTTGCACGGCCAACTGTAAATCAGTTCTTTTACTGACGTGGCCACCGTGCCTAAAGAATTCAAAATGAAATAAAATCAAACCAAGTTGACATGTTAGCTACACAAATATGATTAGTTTACAGCAATCAGATAAGTAGTTTAAAAAGTATAGGCTTTCAAATGTGGCAGCATTTTTGATTCATCTAAATCTTGTTTTGCAATGACATTTCAGTTTGTCAAAATCTGTCACATCGCTTCCAAGTTACAAGAATTTTTGTGAAAGTATGTTTAATTTCGAAGTTATCCCAAACAGGCTGAAAATTCTTGATCAAGTTTACCAACGATTTATCACAAAAGTAATTTAGCACGACGAAATTTTGCTATCGAATCATGAATAGAAAAGAGCAAAGGCCATTTTCTCTTTTCTTGCTCAACTGCGCCATATGCTCTTTCGTTGAATTAGCATAACAATAGATAAGTTTTAGATCAAAAGCAATTCTTTTTTAATTTCTTGCACAACTGCGCCATATGCTCTTTGTCGAATTAGCAGAACAATAACATCGTCCTTTCTGTTTTATAAATGCAGTCATTTTGCCAAGTTAAGGTTTGCGAAATTGATTTTCAGCGGTTTGTTATCATGAAGAGCTACTGTTTTTAAGTAACATTTTTTTTAAGATTGATAACTTCTGCTTACAGTTCACGAGCCTCGTGACAGCCAAGACCTACAACTAGCCCCTTGTTTCGTTATGCAACTAGGAAGGGCAGATTTCGTGAAATCAAAAATGAAATTTCGTTAAAAATAAAGGTGTCCGCAATGCTCCATGGTATAATTTGTTCAAAAACCTGGACAACCAATTTGATGTCTAAAGGGGACAATGCTTTCCGCTTTAATGAGCACGAAAAGCCAGTTTTCAGAAATATTCTCCATCAAATGCTTATGAATCATTCGGGAACTAATTGGTATATCGAAATTCTGTAGGAAGTATGGCATTACCCACATTCATGACCACCAAAAGATACATTAAACACGAAAATACGAAGTACAAATGCGAAAATATTATGGAATATGCAAAATATACAATATTGATTATGGAGTATATCACATCGACATACGAATATTTTTCCATTTAGGGGCTCAAAATTGGGGTTGAAGTATGGGCTTTAAAAAGAACACGAATTCCAATAGATTAATTAGACTTTTGACGCACTGTAATTATGTTTTTCCGTTTTCTTTGCATTATATTACTATTATTTGTATTGTATAGTAGATGGAGGACCCCTTGAAAATCAGCACTTGCTGAAGGGCTACCCTCCCTAAATATATGAAATCGAAATCAGATTTGCGTTCGCAGAATCGCAGAAAGCTTATTTTAATATATTATATATCATGCGACAACATCGAGTCAAGCTATGAACGCTGATGTCATCAAACTAAAACTTGCAACGTTTGCTTTCATTTCAGCAGAATGTTTCTGTTGAAAATCTATGACCACTGGTATCATGTGTTCATAGTTGGTTTCAATTTCAATTTCAATTTCAATTTCAATTTTAATTTCAGTTTCAGTTTCATTGATTTATCAATCGCACCACGTGATCACTATATTAGATCAGTCTTCCTTCTTTTAGAATCGATATGGTATCTCAGTGACCACAGGTTTAAGGCATGCTTAGATCATTAGTCACATCACGTTTCCATGCTCATGTATATTATCTGATACCAATTTCCCACATTTCCACACTGTTAGGTATCATATCACGTGCAAAAAGTCATATCACGTGATCACTACATTAGATCAGTCTTCCTTCTTTTAAAATCGATATGGTATCTCAGTGACCACAGGTTTAAGGCATGCTTAGATCATTAGTCACATCACGTTTCCATGCTCATGTATATTATCTGATACCCATTTCCCACATTTCCACACTGTTAGGTATCATATCACGTGCAAAAAGTCATATCACGTGATCACTACATTAGATCAGTCTTCCTTCTTTTAAAATCGATATGGTATCTCAGTGACCACAGGTTTGAGGCATGCTTAGATCATTAGTCACATCACGTTTCCATGCTCATGTATATTATCTGATACCCATTTCCCACATTTCCACACTGTTAGGTATCATATCACATGCTAAAAATCCTATCACGTGATCACTACATTAGATCAGTCTTCCTTCTTTTAAGATCGATATGGTATCTTAGTAACCGCAGGTTTAAGGCATGTTTAGACAAATAATCACATCATGTTTCCGTGCTCATATATATAATCTGGTGCAAATTTCCCGCATTCTCACTGTAAATGCCATATCACGTGCTCATAGTCCCATCACGTGATCATTATATTACACTCGTGATCTGATAAATGCAATAATATCACCATACAAAGATGATTTGCACGCAGCATAAGATATAACTCCTTGTTGCTAAAGTTGCTTCTGTATTGTGCTTGTTCACAGGTCACGCGACTAACGCATGAATGAATAATGAAACTGATTTTTCTGCAAGAAAGCAAAAAGTATTGGCTATCTCAGTTTAAACATGAAAACGATGTTTAAATCTCCTACCGTTTTAAATAGATAAAACGGCAGGAGTTCACCAGCTCTGTCGTATCAAACGGCAGAAAAACGACTTGATTTAAACATCGTATTTCTGCCGCGTTTAATTAATGAGTTATAGGCCATGGTCCGTGGTTTCTACGTGTGATCAGCCACTGCGCTTGTGCATTTTGAAAAATTCCCATTTTAATCATTTTAATTTCAATCCGACACGGCAAAAAAGCGATGTTTAAGTCAAATTTTTAGACACGGCACATTCTGCCGTTTTTAATACAGTTCTATTCGACGAGGTGCGCCAAAAATGTTCAGGCGATTGAAAGATCGTAGTACCTAGGCAACTAGTTGGATTTCAACGAATTCAACTTTGCTTGCTAGCAGAAGACTGAAGTACAAGGTGTCCCAGAAAAATTGTTAGACTTTTGATTAAATATAAAAAAGGTACGATAAAATGTACAGGCTCCTGGTTAGATAACCCTGTTCCTAAGATTTAGATTAATTTTTGGCACCAGAATCTTTTTTTATTCATATAAAATAGTACAATAAATTCTACCATACTTTTTTAATTACTATACAACAATACGGGGACGATACCATGAGGAGCAAAAGACAATGACTACCCCATGGCCAATACATAAAGATGCACAACGTTAAACAACAATACAAGGGAAATTAACTACACTAAAATAACTATTTAGCTACGAATACACAATGAAACTGAAAAAAGTAGGTGCTTATTTATGGGAGTTTGCAGCAATGGAACATTTAAAAGCGTTCTGTAGCATGAATGAATTTGAGGGTTGCCTCGAGTAGCCTTTTATTGTTGTCCATTGTTAGCCTTTTGTCTCCATACAGAATGAATTTGAGTAAAACTTTATTTGAAAGAGAGGAAAAACCATGAGGTAGCAATATTGCATTTACACTTGAGAAGATCAGATCTAGGCCCATTATAAGAATGACAAAGCAGCAGGAAATGTTCCGTGTCCTCTACCCCATCATTTGCGAGACACAAAGGGATGACTGTATCTCTGAAGTTATGTCTAAATTTATGAAAATCTAGTTTGCTGAGTCCTATCCGTAACTGAGTGAGAATAGCTAGACCTTTTGAATCATGAATACCGTACACTGGTTTAGGAGGACGTCGAATAATATTATTTTCAATCATTCATGAAATGTTTGCTTCGTAAAGCTTCATGTGCTGTGGGTTCAAATTTCCGTTCATTTCCATCCGATTTAATAGAGAAAATGTTTTTATCAATCGAAATTCTTGCAAACGTTACTCAGATTGTATTATTTTCAATTATTCATGAAATGTTTGCTTCGTAGAGCTTCAATTTCCACGGGATGAAATTTCGCTGCACTTCCTCCCGATCTAATAGAGACATGATTTTTGACAATCTAAACCCTTGCACAGCTGAAAATTATGTTACTTAGTTTTTAATCAATTATATAATGGTTGTTTCGCAAAATTTCATATTTTCCTGGCCAAAATTTCGTTCCAATTGCACTCAATCTAATAAAGAAAGTATTTTTTTACAATCTAGACTCTCCCAAAGTTGATTGAGATCATATGATCTTCAATTAGTTATGTAATCATTTGTTTTACAATTATCATGTTATCTCTAACACTGCTGAATGTATGCTTCCTGACATTTAGCACATCAGATTGGAATAAACAGTGCTCTGCTACGTTCATAACATAACAAGCTAGTTGATATTACTCAAGAATAGGGGATCAACGACATATTTGTCATTGAAATTAAGTTTTTAAAGTTTCTTACTTCTTCTCCGCCAGAGTCTCTTAAAATTGTAGCCATCTTAAGTCTAGTTTCTTACATACCAGTTTCTTATAAAGAGAAACTTGTATTGGCAAATCTGAAGGGATTTTCAGATAACAGAATTGGTTTTTACTGGATAATTCTACCGGGTGTCCCCAAAAAAGTATGCGGATTTGGTTGACTCTAACGCTGTGAATTTAGCTTCAGTCAATGTTTGATAACTCTCAAAATGTTCCTCGATAGTTGACTTGAACATAGATACCTCGTTTGTTGATATTGGTTCTTTGAGAGCAGAAATATTAATCTTGAAAGCTCAAATTTGCCTCTTCCTGCAAACGAGAGCTTTAACCTTTTGGCCTAAGCAATTTCTTAAAGGGAATAGACATAGCTATATCTCGTAGCCGCTATAAATAGGCTAAAGAAACGCCCACAAACCCATTGTTTCTTTACCTAAACAATGAAACCGGATGCGTTAAAGTGGTTGAGTACAATAGATAATATTTTTGACCTGGCCCGGGCCAGCCTTTAACTGTGTCGATTCGCTTTAAGGCACAGCGTATAAATCAACAATAGCCTTGACCAAATTTGAACGATATTAGATCTTGTGTTATTCTATTTTCTAGAAGTCATCCCCTAGTCAGTGGGAAGTTTCTTAATTTTTTCATTAATTTCAGTTCTTAATTTCGATGTGCTTCAAAAATTTGTTTAGGCCAAGAGGCAAAAGCTCTGGTTTGCTAATGGACGCAAATTGGAGCTTTCAAGATTGATATTTCTGCTCTCAAAGCACCAATACCAACAATTGAGGTATCTATCTTCAGTTTAACTATCGAGGAACATTTTGAAAGTGATTAGCCACTGATTAAAGCTAAATTCACATCGCTGAAGTCAACCAAATCTGTATATATTTTTTTGGGATACCCGGCATACCAAACTTCCTTAATTGAGGGAACTAGTTCAAGCCTATGTTCCAACAAATGAAGTGAGCACACCAGATACGGCTAGGGTTTGCTGGCTGCATCATAGTCTTTTTATGCAATTGCACTGAGGGAATTTTGAGATTGCAGAAATAGATTCTACATCATAATTTTTGAACGTATGTTAAACCTGGGGTTAGTACACTAGATACGCCTCAAGAAGGTTTGCTATGCGTTTCATATTCTTATTGCTGAATTGCACTTAGAAGATTTTGAGATTCCAGAAATAGATTCTTCATCATAGCCTTTGAACATATGTTATGTATGGCGTGAGCAAACTAGATGAGCATAAAGAAGGCTTGCTATGCGTTTCATATTCTTATTGCTGAATTGCACTTAGAAGATTTTGAGATTCCAGAAATAGATTCTTCATCATAGCCTTTGAACATATGTTATGTCTGGCGTGAGCAAACTAGATGCGCATAAAGAAGGTTTGCTATGCGTTTCATATTCTTATTGCTGAATTGCACTTAGAGGATTTTGAGATTGCAGAAATAGATTCTTCATCATAGCGGCCATTGAACATATGTTATGTCTGGCGTGAGCAAACTAGATGCGCATAAAGAAGGCTTGCTATGTGTTTCATATTCTTATTGCTGAATTGCACTTAGAGGATTTTGAGATTCCAGAAATAGATTCTTCATCATAGCGGCCATTGAACATATGTTATGTCTGGCGTGAGCAAACTAGATGCGCATAAAGAAGGTTTGCTATGCGTTTCATATTCTTATTGCTGAATTGCACTTAGAGGATTTTGAGATTGCAGAAATAGATTCTTCATCATAGCGGCCATTGAACATATGTTATGTCTGGCGTGAGCAAACTAGATGCGCATAAAGAAGGCTTGCTATGCGTTTCATATTCTTATTGCTGAATTGCACTTAGAGGATTTTGAGATTCCAAAAATAGATTCTTCATCATAGCGGCCTTTGAACATATGTTATGTCTGGCGTGAGCAAACTAGATGCGCATAAAGAAGGCTTGCTATGCGTTTCATATTCTTATTGCTGAATTGCACTTAGAGGATTTTGAGATTGCAGAAATAGATTCTTCATCATAGCCTTTGAACATATGTAATGTTTGAAGTAAGCAAACTAGATGCGCATAAAGAAGGTTTGCTATGCGTTTCATATTCTTATTGCTGAATTGCACTTAGAGGATTTTGAGATTCCAGAAATAGATTCTACATCATAATTTTTGAACGTATGTTAAACCTGGGGTTAGTACACTAGATCCGCCTGAAGAAGGTTTGCTATGCGTTTCATTTCTTATTGCTGAATTGCACTTAGAAGATTTTGAGATTGCAGAGATAAATTCTTCATCATAGCCTTTGAACATATGTTATGTCTGGCGTGAGCAAACTAGATGCGCATAAAGAAGGTTTGCTATGCGTTTCAAATTCTTATGGCTCAACTGCTCTTACGGGATTTGGGTGTTTCAGATTGTGTGTATGCTCACGTTTATTGAATAGATGTTTTTCTTTGTTTGTTGTAGTTTTGCGCAATGTAGATATGAAGGTGCCTTTGCTATAGACTCATGACGTAAGTCCCTCTAACTTTAGCTGTTGTTGTTGTTGTTGTTGTTGTTGATATCGCTTCAGTTGAGCGACAAGTCTGCAGGGGGAGCGAAACAAGAGACTTTATTGGAATGAGACTACCTTTGCTACATGAATTCACAACCATGATCATTGTTTCATTTCTTTTAGGTTGTGGTCTTGACGGTTCGGGAGGAAATGAGGGAATGTCCGATACTTCATTTGAACCTTTCTCACCAACGAACAAAGGTCAAAGAATCGTCATCAATGTTGGAGGAACGAGACATGAAACCTATATCGGCACATTGCATTCCGTCCCGGATACAAGACTATACTGGATAGCTGAAAAGCATCCAATATCTCCAGAATACGACCCAGATAAGCAAGAGTATTTCTTCGACCGACATCCCGGATTGTTCTCATATATATTAGACTACTATCGCACTGGAAAGTTACACTGCCCTGCTGATGTTTGCGGGCCTCTTTTTGAAGAAGAGTTGCTGTTTTGGGGTATAGACGAGGCTGTGATTGAACCGTGTTGTTGGATGAACTACCAAAAGCATAGAGACGCAGAGGTGAGTTTAGAGGCTATCTTACTGCATCTATAGGGTACGGTAGGAGTAATTTGGGTCCATAGCAGGCCTGATGTTTGTGGACAGCTTTTCGAAGATCCAATGCTGCTCTGGGGTATTGTGATTGAGCCGTGTTGTTGGATGAACTACCAAAAGCATAGAGACGCAGAGGTGAGTTTAGAGGCTATCTTACTGCATCTATAGGGTACGGTAGGAGTAATTTGGGTCCATAGCAGGCCTGATGTTTGTGGACAGCTTTTCGAAGATCCAATGCTGCTCTGGGGTATTGTGATTGAGCCGTGTTGTTGGATGAACTACCAAAAGTATAGAGACGCAGAGGTGAGTTTAGAGGCTATCTTACTGCATCTATAGGGTACGGTAGGAGTAATTTGGGTCCATAGCAGGCCTGATGTTTGTGGACAGCTTTTCGAAGATCCAATGCTGCTCTGGGGTATACATGAGGATGTGATTGAACTGTGTTGTTGGATGAACTACCAAAAGCATAGAGACGCAGAGGTGAGTTTAGAAGCTTTCTAACGGGTTAATTACACGGAAAGTTTGAGGTGAGTTGTGAGGGAGGTGAGTTTAGGAGCTTTCTAACGGGAAAATTACATAGAAAGTTGGCCAGTTTCTGGCTCACATATGGCTCAATGAGTCATCCAATACTTTGGTCTAATATCTTGATAAAATTATTTCGTGATATCTAACGGGACAATTTCTTTTATCAACAGGTCAACAGGGCTAAGTGAGTTGACCTGAATCATGTAATCGTCACAACGAAGTCAGCACCTGATTGAAATTTTTGCGCCCATGTGTGTTGACAATTAGAATGGTTTTACAATCACATGGACTACCTCCTTTTGGTTTGGCCTCGGTTGACTCAAGGCCACAATGAAGCTACAAGCAGGCAACCGTGATGTAATCGAGAACTACAAGCAAGCGAGAGTCTAACTGCAAGCGCGTCAATTCGCCCATGTTATCACCCCCTTACTTCAGCTTTCCTAGGTGGGACTCCCAGGGGGGTACTCTGGTATATTTAGGATATGGATGCTCATGTTACTTTTTTGGGTCTAAAATTTAGGCAAGGATTATTTTTTTTGGGTCAATGATTTGTACAGTTTTTTTTTGGGTTCAAGAAATTCTGGCTTACTTTTTTGGGTCTCAAATATTAGAAAAAGTAACAAAATTGGGGAAAAGATAATTTACTAACAAAATTAGAGTCAAGTAACAGTACTAAAATAGAAAAACATAAATATACAAACACATTATGAGAAATCTAATCAGTTGGGGCATTTTTAAGCAGATTTAAGATACTCACTTCATAACTTTTGGGTATGTAAGGTCGGAAAAATTATTTTCTGGGGTCTATTTTCATGCTAGAAATTACTTTTTTGGGTTGATGCGTTGTACCCCAGCCTGAGCACCCCTATCCTAAATATACCTGAGTACCCCCCCCCCTTCCTGGGGTGGGACTAAGACGATTTTGCATTTGAAATCTCAGAAATTTGCAAATTCTTTTGATGCTGGATTTTCTTTCCCAGGTCTTGCAAAGGCTCAGATTTATTTTAGTGATGTCAACTTATTTTAGTGATAGCCAGGGGTCTGATTTGTTCTGGTTTGGTCTGATTGTGTCCTGCCACTCTTGGTATCTATTTCTATCATATTTTAGTTTTGTAATTAACTAGCTTAATTATATTTTTTTGATAATGTTTTATATCTTTTATATTTTAGTTTTGTAATTAGGTTAGGTTATGTTAATTAGGTTAGATATTAAATTAGAAATTGGAAATTTTTGTCATGGTTCCCTGAAAAGTAGCCTGCGTGCAGACTCTACTGATTTCTTTTCATTTCAGAGAGGTTCTTCTCCAGTAGAGAGGGTCGTTTAGGGGTTTCAGGGAACAGGGGAACATGCGAAATATATCCAGGGAACAAGGGAACATGGCCAAAATTAAAAAGGAACAAGGGAACTTCAGATCTTATCCAGGGATCAGGGAAATAATTAATTCAAGGATGTTTACATACAATGGAATTTACTTCTGCCAAAGCGAAAGATGGTCCTTGAGATTCATTTTAAGCCAAAGTAACGGTGTCTTTTTGAAAATTTTCCTTGACAAACTATCACAGAATCGTCAAGACTTCCATTTTGGGGACAAGCAAATTGGATTGTGACAAATGCAAACAAAGGAACCGGGAATGTGTGATGTGGTTTTGGCCCACACTTTCTCCAATGTGATGATTCACGAACAACTGTTACAAAATTGGGAACGTTTCTAATTTGGCACTGGTGGCGGAGATGGGATGAAGACAGACATTCTAAAAAATCAACTTATCTTAAAAA
>REGL01000003.1:568677-595726 GCA_004194395.1 Aurelia aurita complex sp. Pacific | reverse complement strand
ACTAACATTTAGTTTATTATCTAAATGTACACATTAAGGCAAGAAAGATGGTAAAATGTGTTGTTTATTCGCTAACAATCACAATCACACTTAAAAGAAAGAGTGGTGAAATTCTCTGTGAAATTGTCTTTGAAATTGTCTGTCAAATTGGCTGCTGAAGTGAAATTCACCAGTTTCTTTCTTATTGTGAAATTCAGCACAATGTTAAATCGGACATGGCTTATTTTAAATTAATCAACCACCTTTGTTTGTGAAATTCACTGCAAACTCCACAATTGGATTTAATTTATTGTATGTAAATTCCAATATTATATAGATAATTTTTTTATAAATTCCTGATCAAAATTTTGGTCTTTTGAAAGAAAGTTTTATGATAATTTGCTGAGAAACTCCCAAGAATAGAATGATAGTAGATGACAAACCATGAACCAGGTTGGAAAACATGCGTGATTTGGCCTACACATAACCGTAGTCTCCTGAATTGTCAACTGTTATTACAACATGGAATGTCAATATAATGAAGTTCACAATGATTGTCATCGCTTGCCTCATTCTCCGAAGAATCAAAAGAATTTACTTCCAATGCCTAATTAGATGACAATCAAAACTACTCGCTTCCATGCTCACAATATAATATAGTATGGAGGACTTGAATACATGAAACATTCTGATTCAATGTCTAATTACTGTATACTATAGACTCAAAACTACTCGCTTCCATGTTCACAATACTGTATAGTGTGGAGGACTCAAACACACAACCTTTTTCGATTCCAAAATCATATTAGAAAAAAAAAAACTCACTTCCGATATCAAATTAGACGAAAAAATCAGCACAACTTTCTTCCATGCTCACATATTATAGTATGCAGAATGCAATACGCAAAATATTTCGATTTCAAAAACACATTAGACTACAAAATTGAAAGAACTCGCTTCCAATGTCTAATTATGTTAAATAATGTAAATCTTAGCATAAGCAAATTTTATGTAGCTTGTAGCAAATTTTAAATGTGTGAAGTTCTTATTGGTGCACCCTATAGTCAGTACAGGCGTTGCACATATTAACACTATCGTTTTGCCTATGGGTGCTTAAGAATTCTCAAAAATTTCCTATTAGTTCTTGAGAAAAATGTTTAAGTTCTTGAGAATTCTTGTTGAGAANCACATATTATAGTATGCAGAATGCAATACGCAAAATATTTCGATTTCAAAAACGCATTAGACTACAAAATTGAAAGAACTCGCTTCCAATGTCTAATTATGTTAAATAATGTAAATCTTAGCATAAGCAGATTTTATGTAGCTTGTAGCAAATTTTAAACGTGTGAAGTTCTTATTGGTGCACCCTATAGTCAGTACAGGCGTTGTTGCACATATTAACACTATCCTTCTACCTATGGGTGCTTAAGAATTCTCAAAAATTTCTTATTAGTTCTTGAGAAAAATGTTTAAGTTCTTGAGAATTCTTGTTGAAAATTTTCAAAAGTGACCATTCCAATTCTAATCAGAATGTGAAGGATTCAAGAACTCTTGTGGATTGCCATGTTAAAGTGTGCAAGAGTCTGTGTTAACAGTGGACGGACCATTTGAAATCTTGACTAATTCAATACATGTTCCTTTCAGAGCCTCTGCGGGGTCTATCAACATACGGCCAGCAACCACGAAGGGGCACACCAAGACCGCCCGAAACAACGAAACTCCGAATGCAAACCAACAATAACAAATATTCACAAACAATACTAGTAATACTAGAAAATGTCCAGAATCTTTTGTCCAATAATCAATGAGTCCACATCTTTCTCTAATCACGTAGCGCAACCAGCGGCTAAACAAAGGCGCTGTCAGTTCTTTCGGTTCTATATTCTTCTGGGCGATCTATAAACAATGTTTAAACTTCTTCGATAAATTCTCATAGCGCAGCCAGCGGCTAAACAAAGGCGCTGTCAGTCCCGTTTGACGTTCAATTTGTTTGTTGTGCATCGGCACTAAAATCCATCTGTGTTCGGTGTGCATCTGCACTAAATTCTTCTTTATTTGGTGTGCTTCGGCACGAAAACTCTTGTGTACTTGTTGTGCATTGGCACGATAATCCTTGTTAAAGACTTAATGTCTTTTCTTGGGCTTCGGCCTGATGAAAACAATCTTTCCGACTGTTTTCTCCAAAAAACTGTTTTCTTGCAACCAGCGAATGTGAAAAGCAACTGCTTTTGTCCATGCATCGATGAACCCAATAATCAGTTACTGCGTAAGCAACTTGAACAATAACGCCATTGTGTTAGCTTCCAATCAAACAATGTCGAATAAAGGACTCTTTAAATCTGCGATCTTACGCCTTTGTGTGTTGAAATCTCTTCGTTGGCTTAGCAACGTGCCCTGAACGGGTTAGAAACGGAACAGTCTGTACTGTATTTACAAATATTTTACAACCAATGCTAGACTCTATGATTTTATCTTCCAGATGTCATCAGGTATAAGGTCTCTACTTGGCATTGCTTCAGCCCTCACTGGAAGACAAGACACAACAGCAATGACTCAATCACCACGCTTAAGTATGTCTGGAAAGTGGTCATTGACGGATGATGAAGATCAACTAACAGAAGGTTATGATGAAGAGTTTGATCCACCAGTCACTTCAATCATGGAATGTCCTATTTGTCTGCTTGTTTTAAGAGATCCCGTCCAGACTGAATGTGGCCATCGCTTTTGTACCAGATGTATACTCAAAGTCATAAGGTTTGTGTGTGTTTTGCCTGTCTGCCTTTACAGTGAATTGAAAATGTTTATTTCAAATACACCTCAGGCCATGAAGTTAAGACCTTTCTGTTACTTTATGCAGAAGGTCTGGTTGACTGGTGTTGGAGCTTTTGTCACTATGGTGCACATTTAAAATTCTACGAAGTGTCTAAAACTATTAATTGATTCAGATTCTTTTTTTAGAATTAGCTACAGGTCTGTCGATGAACATCAGAGAGACTGCACAATCAGGCAATTGAATTATTGTCTACCAAGAACTCCTATGAAAATTTGAGAGAAATATTTTTACTCATAAGACTGTTTGTATTTGTCCTTTTCTAAAATTTTCTCTTAATTGTTCCTTTTCTTCGAATTCTCTGATGGATGTTAAGTTGCGAGTGGCTTGCTGCTCAAACATCTCTTCTTGTATGTGCAATTTCCATTACAAATCATGTGTTGCATTAGAAGCTTGAAGAAACTGCAAGATTTAATAGGGGAGACTGGGGCTAGTTGTAACACTTTTTAGAAAAATGAAATTTTCTCCTTATGAGCAAAATTCAGACCTGTCTTTATACCGCCATGCGTTGTGTTTGACTATTGGCTATTGAACTCATGATTGTTTCACAAATATGGTGCTTTAAATCAAAATCAAAATCAGAGTGTCAAAACTTACCCCAAGCTTGGGGCAAGTTGGAACGTCACGAGTACCAGGGCAAGTTGTAGCAAAACAAAATAAACAGTGAATAAAGTCTGTCTGCTAGTAAAATCCTACTGTTTACATCAAATATACTCAAAATCAGGGAAGATATAAGCAAATAGACTCAAAACTAGTTAGAATAAATTTCATTCAGTATTATTTCATTATTTGCACACCACATATCTTAGCTGCTTTCGCTGATCTGAAAATGTTGAAAATCACCTTTATTTTGGTGGAATGTTTTGTGTTGTTGCAACTTGCCCCAGACCGACAATGTGTGAAAATGCACTGTTCTGGAAAAAATCATTTGAATATATCATTCAAGCTCGATTTCAGAAGAAACAATACATATTTTACTCCACTACTGCATGGGAATTAGGNAGCTTGAAGAAACTGCAAGATTTAATAGGGGAGACTGGGGCTAGTTGTAACACTTTTTAGAAAAATGAAATTTTCTCCTTATGAGCAAAATTCAGACCTGTCTTTATACCGCCATGCGTTGTGTTTGACTATTGGCTATTGAACTCATGATTGTTTCACAAATATGGTGCTTTAAATCAAAATCAGAGTGTCAAAAACTTACCCCAAGCTTGGGGCAAGTTGGAACGTCACGAGTACCAGGGCAAGTTGTAACAAAACAAAATAAACAGTGAATAAAGTCTGTCTGCTAGTAAAATCCTACTGTTTACATCAAATAAACTCAAAATCAGGGAAGATATAAGCAAATATACTCAAAACTAGTTAGAATACATTTCATTCAGTATTATTTCATTATTTGCACACCACATATCTTAGCTGCTTTCGCTGATCTGAAAATGTTGAAAATCACCTTTATTTTGGTGGAATGTTTTGTGTTGTTACAACTTGCCCCAGACCGACAAGGTGTGAAAATGCACTGTTCTGGAAAAAATCATTTAAATATATCATTCAAGCTCGATTTCAGAAGAAACAATACATATTTTACTCCACTACTGCATGGGAATTAGGAATTCACACCAACTATGGAACGCTGCAAGGCGAAAAGTTCTGAAATCCAAAGTTTTACTGTTAGGCCAAACATGGGGATATCAGTGCCAAAAAATAGCCGCTGGCAAGAGCAATAAGAGCCACCTGTTTAAAATGAAGGTACTAACAAGACATTCATTCACACAAAAGCTGGTAAGCACAGCTTTAATAGTGGCAGGGAAATACCCTCTGTTACAACTTGCCCCTTTTACTTCTAGCCCCAGTCTCAGCTACTGCTACTTTGCCTTCAATGCTGCTCCTTGTCATTTTTGACAACTTAGGTCAATTTCCTTTGAACCAGAACACAGCTTAAGTGAATGAATGACCACATATACAAATGGACTTTGCACAGTTTTCTTGCCTTAGATTTCTTGAGAATTGTTAAGAATTATTGAGATTTTAATTTCTTCAGAATTTCTTGCAACGTATTTAACAAAAGAAAATTTTACCAATATGAAGGTTTCATTTAAATAAGCAACTACCACAAAGAAACTCAGCATTTTTGTTGTAACACAAGTTTTAAGTTTGATTTTCTGCCGGGTGAGTCAAAAAAGGCCTGGCGTTTGAAAGGCTACTGCTCCCTGAATATAGAAGCAATGATCTTTTGAAATATCTAGTTGAATAGCTAATAACTTCTAGAAGTTTTCGTGGCTGAAATCGGTCTCTCCGTCCAGAATTTAAAAGGGATTTGCTAAAAAATGCCCGTTTGAGAAACCTTGAAAAACGTGCTTAAAACATGAGCAAGAAACACTTTAGCACCTGCTGTCCACTTGACGTATAAAAAGTCTTCCCCCTAGTAGGAATAACTTATTAAGGGGGATTCCATTCTCCCAAGAGGACAAAATGTATGAATGCAAATGAGTGTCATTATTGCTCGGAAGGAAAACAAAGGGAAATTTCGTTTGTTGTTTTCCTTTGTTTTTGCGGGTTTTCGAAAGGGGCTTTCTGTAGAAATTCTCCCATATCGACGGGAAAGAACGGCCTATTAAAGCCGGGTAAATTAGTGAACCTAATTGAACATATCGGAGATAAAACAATGGTCAGAACCCCGTCAGACGTTGACACCAAGGAATGTCTCAGTTTTTCTAAACAATTTCTGGGCAAATTTGACCAATTTACAGTATATTTTGCCAACAGTTCTCTTAATCCCTGTACACATTTTGTTTTTTAGGGAAGGAAGAAAAAAATGCCCAATTGATAATGAAGACTTGGACGAAAGCCAGGTTGGTTGGTCCAAAATGTTTCTGTCTAAGCTTGTGGCTAAATTCATAATCTCTGGCTTTGTGTTATTTGAGTTGAACGCACTTCAATTGTCAGAACCAGGCCTTTCCATAAGGAAATTTGCCTTATAGAATGCCTGTGAGGGTGATTGCCCCCATAGAATAGTCCTGTGTTTATACTTTGTTTTGCTGATTGGTAACAAAAGCAACCAAAGAATTTCAAGGTCTTGTTCTTGCAACAAGGACTATCTTCCTTTACCAGATTTTTGAGAAGAGAGTCTGTCTACTCGAACAATTATTCCATTTGTTTAGAATGTCCTTCCTTGCTGATCCATTATTTTGCCAAAGTTAGGAAAAGGAAAAAATGTCCAGTTGTCCTGTTTGATTACGTGTGAAAAAAAATAAAGATTTCACAAGAGTCATTAACAGATTAGAGCATATGTTCAGAGTAGCGATATAAGCCCCTGAACCCAAAGCAACCAAGTTTCCTTTAAAATGTCGTCGAAACACTTTACTCAAAAACTTGTAGCAGTTCTGCTCTAAAGGCAGGAGAAGGAAGGGCTGCAGAAGGTTAAATTAGAGAAAGGTCTTGCAACAAAGTAAGGTGATTGTGAATGTTATTCATTTTATTGTCGCACCCTGATCTTCAGAAAATGTAGTCAAACTGGAAATTTTGACAATGGGATGATTGTTAAGGACCATTAGTTATTTCCTCTGCATTTTATAGTTCTTTAAAAAGGTTTCTTTTTGAAATCATTTTGCTAAGGTAAGTCGGAAGACAGAATATCTGGAGTTTTTTTTGGTTCTCTACATCTTGTTTGCTTCACTGTCGTCGGCCCTCACAATGATTTTCTGTCGTAAAAGAACTTGAAGCGCTAATTGGGAAATCGTATGAGCACCAAGTGATGACTGAACGAACAATTTTAAATCAAGAGGGCTTCGTTTTGGGAGTCTTTTTACGAAAGTTGTTTCTGAGCTTTTGGCGAAATATGTTTTCGTGAGGGTGATCAATACCGAGTGTAAAAATATTTGCTAGGACAAGGAAGAGGGTGAGGGCGATCGCCGTTGTAAAGCGAAAAGGCTTGTCAGAATCTGATTGATCCACGTCTCTTTCTGTTATGCATGATTCAGAATATTATTTCGTTGCTGTTTTAGTTGCAACGTGAATCAATTTTACTGCATGTATGTCTGTTTGTGTATATCAATTAGCTACAAAAAGTTTAAAAAGATTTATGGCTTATCATTTCAAATGTATGTGTAACAAAACATATCCACTGATACATCGATAATTCATGCATTATAAATCGTGCGTACGCCAGGTCAGTTTTGAATGTACTTGGCACGTTGTTGTCAATCAATTGGTAGGCTATTTTCCAACTCACATCTGATCCTTTAATATCCTTTATCTGCAAAAAGCCTAAATTACCTTGATAGAAAAATCTTCAATACATATATATAATCAATTTTTTTCCATGATTTTTATGAGCTGCAATTCTGGATCGCGTGATAGTTTGTTTCCTGTTGCCTCCTCTTGCTTAGAATCTCAATTAGACTGTTTTAATGAGTTATCTGCCCTTTCCTGCTTACAGATATATCCAGATAACTTTGCAAAACGTGAAATATTACAGTTGACGGTTCACTGCAGAAACTTCAAGACTCATGGGTGTGAATGGCTTGGCACTCTTAAAGATCTGAAGGTAAATTAATTTTATAGCGATTCATGATTACAGTCAAATTTGCATGAGCTGGCTCCCTCAAACTAAGAGAAATAATCAGATTTATGCAAAGTCTTACTTAGTTGTACAGGGTGTCCCAAAAACTTGTTCGACGTTTGATTAAATATATGGAAAAGCGAAATAAGGAACAGGCTCCATGGTAAGATAACCATGTTGCTGAGATTTTAAATCAATTTTAGACACCAGAAGCTAGCAAATTGGCTAAATATTCACGGAGTTATGAGCTTTTGAAGTCCAAGTTTATGCAAAAGCTGAAACAAGACGCCCCTAAATTGCATAATTTTTGAAAGCAGAATCTCGTTTATTCAAAGCAAATCAAATGGAATTTAAAAAGCACTTTCAATAAACTGGCTTTCTCTTAGATTGAATCGAGGTTACGGATGCTTGGAGGAATCCTGTTAAGTACAGTTTGGAGTAGCCCCGTCTCTCATCGATTAAGCCCCGTCTCTCATCGATTTGTATCCAGTAAACCTTGTCCACATTATGATGTCCATATATGTCTTGAATATTTAACTTACGTAACTTATCTATTAATTTCTTCATTTCTTAATTTATATATTTGTATGTTCGATTTAGATTAGTTGTATATATTGTAAATATGTATAGTTAGATAAAGATAATCGAATGAAAATAAGTTTGCAAAAGAAAAATTAAGTTTTCATTCCATTTTTTGAATACCTGCATTCTTAAGTAAATTTTGGCAACGGTAACAAGAATTAGATTACTTTTGAAGTCCTATTTGGTTTGCTCTGATATCAACGAGAGGTAAAACATTGGACTTCTTTTACCTGGATTTTGGGACGTCTGTTTGAAAAAAAAGTCGGTCAGGGGCGTCTGGTTTCAGCTTTCACACAAACTTGAACTTCCAAAGCTTGTAACTTCGTGAATTCGTAGTGGATCCGCAAGATTCTGGCGTCAACAATTAATTTAAAATCTCAGGGACAGGGTTATCTAGCCAGGGGCCTGTACATTTATTGTTACTTTTTAATATTTAATCAAACGTTGAACATTTTTTCTGGGACACCCTGTAGCTAGAATCGGTTCAACGTACATTTTAGTGAGATTTTTCTGGCTTATGCAATAGTGAAGGACCTTGGAATCAAGGCTCAGCATTGGGCTTAAATCTTTAAAAAGGTGGGTGTAAAATTCCATTACATTACACTTAATCTTTAGCAAAAAGCCTGAATTAGATTCGAGGATTTTTTGAAAATTTTTTGTTTTCAGTTTTTAGAGCTAGAAGCGAGTTTCTTAAAATTTTCGTTTTCGAAATCACGGAAAACGATCAAAAACCGTCGATCAAGTTTTCTAAAGAATCGACATGAATGGACAAAGAGAAGACTTTTTCGTGGTGATTTGGGATTCAGAAATCGATTAATTAATCGAAAAAAGAATCGATACAATTAATCGATTTCTAAATCCCAAATCACCACGAAGTAGTTTTCTCTTTTTCCAGTCATGTCGATTCTTTAGAAAACTTGATCGACGTTTTTTGATCGTTTTCAGTGATTTCGAGAGCGAAAAATTTAAGAAACTCGCGTCTAGCTCTAAAAAATGAAAACAAAAAATTTGCAAAATATCCTTGAATCTAATTCGGGCTTTTTTGCTAAAGATTAAGTCACGACTCTTCAAAATCGGTCCAGTGTACGATTTATTGTGGCCTGCCAAACGTGCATAGTTTATTTTGGCGCACCCGGTATGGTATTCCAGGAACCAAAATGTCGAGGCTACAGTATGTACGAAACTGTGCAGCCATGTTAATCAAGGGTGCTCGTAAGTTTGATGTTGTCACACCCCTGCTTATCGACTTACATTGGTTACCACTGACATTCGGACCATTGTTTAAGATCCTTCTCACTGTGTTCGAGATTCTTCAGTGTAAAGCCCCTGAATATTTGATGGAACTGATTACTGCTTACAATCCTGGTAGATCCTTGCGATCTAATGGAAGCGGAATTTTGAATGTACCCCGCTCTAATACAAAGAGTTGGGGCGATACTGCTTTCAGCATTGCTGGACCCAGATTATGGAACTCACTCCCCATTGAACTACGGACGACCACTGGTATTGTAGAGTTTAAGTCGAGATTGAAGACTCATTTGTTCAAAATGGCATTGCAGGGATACTTGTAATTTTATGTAATTGTATACCTAATTTGTAACTATTTGTACCTATTTTTTCTTTACATTATACGTAAGTTTGTTAAGGCGCCTTTGATTATTTTTTTATTGTAGATAAACGGCGCTATAGAAATGTTCTAATAATAATGATAATAATGATAATAGTAATAATAATAATAATAATAATAATAATAATAATAATAATAATAATAATAATAATAATAATAATAATATGCATTCAGTATCTTACTTTCATAAGCCTCTGAGCGAATTTATGACCTCGTTTTCTGTACGTGAATTTAAGCCTCACAAAATTAAGACAGAGTGAACAATAGAACAGTGCAAATTCGAACACAAGTATGGTATCAAAGCTGAGGCCGAAATTTTGTTTTGCTAACAAACTGCATATATGCTAATGTCACTCCTTATTAGAACATTTAAGGAAAACGTATGGTGTTTGCCAAAGGAAGTCAGGCTCCAAGGTTATCATTCATCTAGAATTTGAATTGAAGTGATTTTGTTTCCATTTAGACACATCTCACAAATTGCTTATACGAACTGATGGCCTGCAGTAATGGCTGTGGTGTGAAAGTTCTTCGAAAAGACATGGAAAAGCATCTCAAAGAGGAATGCGAAAAAAGAATTGAAGCATGTGCTTACTGCAAAGTGAAAGTTGTTCACCGAGATATGGAGGTAAATTCTTTGAAATTTTACTGAATGTCATAAAAAGATGCATCGACATTTGCCACATTGTAATGGGTACGCCAGGATTTCAGGCGTTTGATAAATCGTTGTACCTAGAGTTGTAGTAGCTTCACTCCATAAGGACCCTCAAGTTACGCTCATCTCATTAAGTTGAATTTTTGTTGTTGTTGTTGTTGTTGTTGTCGCTCCACTCAGGGACAACTCAAATACTCCATCAAGTCAAAGAGCACAGGGAAACGAGAGACTCCAGGTAATAAGTCTAGAGTTGTTGATGGATTTGAAGGAATCGAATTTTGCTCTATAGCAGAAAGACTGATGTATTTTTGTGTGATTTTCTCATATTTTTACGAGCAGGGAAAACATAGGTAAATTCGATTTTACGAAACTTTTTTTGCGAAATGTCTGAAAAAGGGCCTAAAACACTGAATCAAATCGCAAGGAATCTTTCACGCAGAACAAGATGCAAGGGCATTTAATCCCTCTCAAGATTTATACCAAATTTATTTTTAAGCAAAGAATCATTCAAGCATAATGAACTTTTTTTGACTCAAGGGTGGTCGGAATAGACTCAATACAAAGTCGTAGTTATCGCAACAGCAACAACCATATTTTGTAATTGAATTGTTATTGAACCGATATTTTATGCTCCTGCGCAACAACGTATTTCCGCTGCAGTTATCCGACTATAAAGATGGAATGGAGTGAAAACATTGGGACGAGTGGAGCAAGTCTAAGGTCCGGATTATTTGAAGTTTTTGTTTATCAATTGTTCAAAACAATTGGTATTTTATGAAGCCGTGGTGTCTTCTGATTAGAAATCTGTCAGTAGAATGTTGAAGTCCCAGGAAACTAACCCCGTTTCCTTGTGCAACAACATTTTACACTGCTTGGAAGGATAAAGTACAATTCGCTAAGTTCTTTTCAGTGATACCTGGTTTGCACTTTGCAGTATTTTGCTAAGCAATCATGATAGCTCTGTGGCCAAAAACAGTTTTCTCTGCATAGTTTTTGTTTTCACTCATTCATTTTAAGAATCTGATCCTCGGTCTGAGCTTTCGAGCTTTGTCACCCTGATGAATTTGCCAGTAAATAAAGCACTTAATGCTTATTTAAATTCGCATTAAAGTGCTTATATTTTACTCTATTTACTTGTTTATCTTTGTACAATTGCACTACACGCTACAGTCGCTACAAGAGGACGATTTTGATGAATTTACCTTGCGATATGAGGAAAAATAATCATTTATATTTTGTTGTGAGCCATATTTTTCTCGTAGGAACATTGCTCAACATGTCCAGAATTTCCAATCTTCTGCCCAAATCAATGCAGCGATGAGGCCATGAAAAGGCATAAGGTTAGTAAATGCTATCTTGTTCTTTTTGATGGAAAGTAGCCAGAACCACCCAGAAGATGATTGAGCCAAGGATTAATGATTCCGCGAAAACTGGGTGCTACAATCATAGTCTACCGGTTGAATAAAAAAAACAATCTCCGTTTGAAACATAGTGCTTCCTGAATATCAAAGCAATAGTATTGAAAACTGTTATGTTTCACAGCCGATATATTCAATTAGATTCCGTATTTTGCCCGGTTTTAATCGGTCATGCCTTCCGGTGAATACGGGAGATCTTCTACAGAAAGCCCCTTTTAAAACCTGCAAAAAGCGAGTAAAAACGAGGAGCAAAATTTCCTTAGGGTTCCTTCCTAACAATAGTGACACTTAGATATCATTATTGCTTATCATACAATTTGCCTCTTGGGAGGATGAATATGTCCCCGTTGAATATGTTTCTCATGCTAGGGGAAGACTTTTTCATCCTTCCAAGAGGATAACACGTGCGGAAGCTTGTTCAAGTGATTGCTGTAAGGTACAGTAAATCCCCGCATATAAGAACCTACTTTTTTGAGAGCCAGGCTGCATTAGGTACTTATGTCAAAGGTACTTAGATTTATATCAGGGTTCTTAATGGTTCTTATTTAAAGCCTCATTTTTGTAAATTCTTATCAAAAGATCATCAAAGGATTCATCACCAAGAGAATTTAAAACATTTTTATTTGTTTTGGCGATGTTATTATCAACCTTATACAAATAGCAAGGGATGAGGTCCAAATTTGACAGCAAATCAAAAATTAACTTTATTGCCTTTGTGATAAGAAAATATTGGTTTATCAAACTGAAACAGGCTCTTGATTAGAAGGTGCATAATTCAGTAAATACAGCCTGCAGGTTCTTGTTTTTTTAGATTCTTATATGCGGGGATTTACTGTAGAAATTTCAGAGAAATTTCTCGAATTTTCGAAATGTTTCTCAAAGCGACTTTCTCGTGAAAATCTTTTTTTAATCTGAAGGGATTGACCGATTTCAGCTATTTTAGTTTAGTCTTTATCCCTTGCGGACTATTAATTTTATTATCATTGTTAGGAAGCAGACAGATACCAAAAGAGTAAGATCATCTGACTCTTCTAGTATCTATCTTTAAGTACAAATTTTTACCAATATAGAATGTTCTTATGGTAAGCAGAATGTTCTTATACGAGCGACACTTTCACTAAGATAGTTGTATCACAAAACCGCAAGCAGATACGGTAAAGAAAATGACCGATTCGAACGAAGTAGATATGTATCACGAGTTGAATTTTTCTTCTGCAAAATAAAACTTCAGCACCCCTGATTCGACTTGATTTTTTGAAAATATATCTTGTAAGACACCCCACGTTTTTTGACTCACCCGGTAAAATGATATTCGTTTATTTCTAACTCATTACTCGCATTATCATATTGATTTTTTCATCACAGCTCGACGAACATCTCCTCTATGAATGCCCAAATGCAATTGTGAGGTGCCCTTTCGAATCTTTGGGATGCAAATTTGAGGTGGGTGAAACGCAGCAGGATTTTTGAGAATCATTGAAATTTGATCGTGCTCACATGAAAGATCCATGGTCTATTAAAGGCACACTGTCGTGGCGCGTATTGGATAAATGAGACAATATAAAGGAATAGAATTAGCAGGCTTCAGTAATTTCACTGTACACCAAAATTCGTGAAGGTGATAACAATCTGATTCCCTTTATTCTCGAAACAAAGTATGATCCAGGAGCATAAAGGCTTGGTAATTATCAAAAGGGCAGGTCTTTAGTTTGTCATTTCAACATCACGACTAGCCAATAACAGGCACGACAGTGTGCCTTTAAGTAAGACCGCAGGTCCACTGTTGAATCCTCAACTTGGTGTTTTCATTTCTCTCAGTCATGAGCGGCTCTAACTGCCTGTATTTCTTATAACCCAGTGGAGTCTTTGATGTTCTGCATCCTACTGACTGTTAAAATCACGTCACAATGAGTTTTACAATATCCTAATAAGACCTTTCAGCTATTTTACAAAAGGGTTTTGATTGAGCGACATTTGTGTATGATCTTAGGATACTGTTACTAAAAATGATCAATGGCCAAAAGGCTTTTTCTTATCGCGGTGCGAAACTCTGGAACAGTCTAGAAAGAGAGAAAAAAATTGGCACCCTCCCTGAGCATCTTCAAAGAACAACCATAGAAGGGGGTGTAACTTTAATTTCATTTTTACGTTGTTTTTCATAGAATTTGTATTTTATTACATTATAAATTAGGTATGTTTATTTCTTTTGTTCTTAGTTTAGTGCTTTCCCTTAATTTTAGTTTAACAGGTCGGTTTGAAAAACATATCATATGATAATATGAAACTTATTAACCTGTATGAATATTTTATGGAAATGAAATGAAAATATACATTCTTATACGAATTGCTCGATTCAATGGCGTTATAGTGTTCAGGCTCAGAAATTCGCCAGATTTCAATAAGATTGATTGAACTATCGTTCAATAGAGAGTCTTTTGTAGAATTGTTAAAAGATTTTATTGTATCATTTTGTGTCAGGGGTCCAACGCAATTTCAGAGGTGGTAATTATATGAAACCACGTAATAACTTGAGGTTGTGCATTATTGCTGGGTGCGCCAAAAAGAATTTAAGGTCTTTGTAAAATCGTAGAACCAAGGTTACTCGGTAGTGAATGGATTTGAATGATTTGGACTTTGCCTGAAGCAGGGCATTAACGAAAAAGTTCTTCCTGTGACCGGAAAAAATCATAAATACATTTCCTGCAGGAACAGACAAGTGTCCAGCTTGCAAAGAGATCTTAAGATCCAGAGATAGCTATGCAACAATATTTAACTGGTTTCATTTAAATGCACATCAGGTTACAAGAAGAAAAACTGTATGAAGTTGGCAATGGGCACCTTTTAAAACAAACCATTATGATTTCTAAGAAGCATGAGGGAATCTAGTACTTGCCGATCTTGCAATTGTTGTATACTTGCATATCGTTTTGTATCAGTATAAGTATCTGTGAAATTATGCTTGAAACTGTGAAAGTTTTATCTGTCCGTGGATCAACATAAAATCACTTTGAAATACCACAATCATCTAGCAGCTCTCCTTCCTATCTTCCAGACAGTTTCATACCAAATCCCCGAATTTTCCAAAGTGCTAGACTTTCGTCGTCATNAGGGGTCCAACGCAATTTCAGAGGTGGTAATTATATGAAACCACGTAATAACTTGAGGTTGTGCATTATTACTGGGTGCGCCAAAAAGAATTTAAGGTCTTTGTAAAATCGTAGAACCAAGATTACTCGGTAGTGAATGGATTTGAATGATTTGGACTTTGCCTGAAGCAGGGCATTAACGAAAAAGTTCTTCCTGTGACCGGAAAAAATCATAAATACATTTCCTGCAGGAACAGACAAGTGTCCAGCTTGCAAAGAGGGTAACTGGTTTTATTCAAATGCACATCAGGCATCAAGAAGAAAAACTGTATGAAGTTGGCAATAGGCACCTTTTAAAACAAACCATTATGATTTCTAAGAAGCATGAGGGAATCTAGTACTTGCCGATCTTGCAATTGTTGTATACTTGCATATCGTTTTGTATCAGTATAAGTATCTGTGAAATTATGCTTGAAACTGTGAAAGTTTTATCTGTCCGTGGATCAACATAAAATCACTTTGAAATACCACAATCATCTAGCAGCTCTCCTTCCTATCTTCCAGACAGTTTCATACCAAATCCCCGAATTTTCCAAAGTGCTAGACTTTCGTCGTCATTGTACCGCCCAGTTGTGATTTGATGGTACAAAACTGGGGGAAGTCTATGATACACAAGGGTAAGACCCATGGCATGGTTTGGTTTGGAACTCCCATTCCCATTCCCCTTCTTTTCTTTTGATCGTTTGTTTGTTTTTTTGTTTTGTTCCCTGTATTGCTTTATTTTTCTGTTTTTGAAGTTGTATTTGTAAAATTTTAAGTACCGTTCTTGGTGGAGGCCAGATGGCCTTGTGTCTTTCTACGCCGAGAGCGGTACAGTATTTACGCATTTAGATGATTTAGTTTTAATTTATTATGAATAGAAAAAATAGTTTAATCTCACAAGACCAACCCTAATATTTATGTAAGATACGATAGACGTGGAAGAAAGAGCGTCCTTTGATTTGAAGTATCAATTTGATTCAAATAAAGTTCGAATCACAAAAATATGAGGTACAAAAGAACAGCATTTTCTAAATTTAGACTTTCTTTTGCGCTATAATCTCTTAAAATGATTGTGAAATGTTCTTCTTCGCCTGACAGATGCTCTGAGCAGCAGGACGTTCCGCAAAATTTATTGCAATTAGAACTGTGAAACTATCATTTTAAACAATGAAATTTCTTGGAAACCTGCCCATAATTTGAATAAGACACGCCTCATTATCTGATACAGTGATTGCAAATTGTACCAGAGCTACAATCTATATGAGATGACCTGTCTTTGACTTTGTAAGTTGCGTTTTTTTTCAATGGAAAACAGAGTGATTCATGAAAAAGGGATATATGTTGGAAATTTCCTGCAGTTCGTTATGAATTAGAAATTTCCTGTGACCGCCCGGTCGCATGGTCGGGTGGGTTTTCATGCCCTGGCCTGAAGTATTGCCTGAGAAAGACTGAAATATTATTGTGATTTTGCCAGAATTTTTATCAGCAAAGTAAAGGCAACTAAATTCGACTTCACGAAGATTTGATCGTTACGAAGTGGCGGAAAAGGACCCAAAACATTTGATCAACTCATAAGGAATCTCGCACACAGAACAAGGCGCAACGATATTCAGTCTCTCTCAAGAGTAATAGGAAATGAATTTTTGAATACGTACCAAAGATTTTCGATTCCATCGCAATAAATGTGCAGAAGACATCCCCGTGAAAAATTGCACTTTTGTGAGAAGTTTGTTTACGATTTAATAAAATGTTGTAGGCTCCTTTCCAGGCATTTTGCAATCAACGGATTCTCGTAAAGTCGAATTTACCTATGTTTCAAAGATATGTTGTGGCAATTTTAGAGCAAAGACTACGAAGTTAGGTAGACATAAAAATCCATCACCAAAATTTCGGGACACCCGGCAGTATTATATTTCATTGACACATGACATAATATGGTTGTGATAAATACTCTTCTGCGTCCTACAGGGTCAAAGGAATGAGGTGAATAAACATTTCCAAATGACTTTAGCACAACATATCGCTGACTTTGCCGGAAAATTTGCAACAGTTTCAGACCAGGTTCAAAAGGAAATGTTGCCAGCAAGGAGCTTACAAAAAGCTTCACCGACACAAATAGCACAAAAGATTGTGGAACTTGAACAACAGGTACCTTGACTTGATCTTTACTTCAGGCATTATTTTGTTGGTTACGCAGCATAGGTTCCAAATCTTTAAAGGGCTGGTGTAAAATTCAATGACCTATTTCGTTGAACTGAATGACTTCAAAGAAACTTTAGCTATTTCTCTATAATTCTACCGTTGGACTTTTCTGAAATCTTCAATGTTTTCAATTTCGCGTGCTTTTTTTCTTTTTGAAGAATTCAAGAAAAATTTTCAAAAACACTTAAAATCATCGTAATTTCTAAACTGTTTGATGCAACATGAAATAACTTTGAAGAAAGCCATAGTTTATGGANGACGAGAACGGCAAATATATAATTGAATGGTAGACATGTTCAAATCTACTTTAAAATTTACCTGGCTGAAATCGGCAACTCCTTTCTGAAATTATGAGGGATTTTCTCGAGAAAGCCTCTTCAAGAAACTTTGACAACGTGCCCAAAATCACGAACAAATTTCCCTAACATTTCTGTCTTACATGGGCCTTGCAAGCATAGGTTCCAAATCTTTAAAAAGGCTGCTGTAAATTCAATGACCTATTTCGTTGAACTGAATGACTTCAAAGAAACTTTAGCTATTTCTCTATAATTCTACCGTTGGACTTTTCTGAAATCTTCAATGTTTTCAAATTCGCGTGCTTTTTTTCTTTTTGAAGAATTCAAGAAAAAATTTCAAAAACACTTAAAATCATCGTAATTTCTAAACTGTTTGACGCAACATGAAATAACTTTGAAGAAAGCCATAGTTTATGGATGTCTACAATATGGTATCAAGCAAAAGTCTGTCACATTTCTGGTTTATGATTTAGACATTTGATGACGTCACATCCTCAAATGAGTTGAAATGTAAGATACGCTGTAATTTCGAAAAATAGTTAAAACTTCTAAAAAGTCCAACGGTAGAATTATAGATAAGTATCAAAACTTTCTTTCAAGCCATTCAATCAGAAGAAATAGGTCATAGAATTTTACACCCACCTTTTTACGGAGAGATAAAGATTTGGAACCTATGCTTGGTTACGCTGGGTGAATCAAGAAATGGTTTGGTGTGGTGTTTATACCCTGTTTGCTAAAATAGTACTTTTTTATATCTGGCATACCTTTCAAATGTTGTGAGCGATCGTGTTTGGTAGCCGTTTCTGTAAGTGCCTGAACAAGGATTTTATTGAATTTTGTATATTTAACCTTTTTAGAACGGTAAAATTGCATCATTTTGCGCGGACACAAATGCACATAAAGATATTTTGATGTGAGTGAGTGGCCGAGCGGCTTAATCAGTTTCCTTCATGAGACTGAAGTTAAGCTCGGTCGAGTGCGGTTAAACTCCGGATGGGTGACCTCGGAGGCTTGACCTCGCAACTCACCTCGCCGTTCTTCGAAAGGGATGTTAAACTAAGGGTCCCATGCCTGGATGCGGCATGCATTGTGGGCTTAAATTAGCTTTAAGTAGCTAGAAATACTTCCTGCCCACTCAAAATAAATTACTAAAAAAAAAAAAATTTTCATGATCGGTAATTTGAAGGCCTTTACAAACGGCATGCTTCTTAAATACATCCTTTTGTGGTCTCTTCGTTGTGTCCAGCGTTATCATCGTTAATAAGTATCGTGTAATGTAAATTTTCAATTGATGATAGAAGGAAAAAAGAGTTTTTATGGTAATTCAAAATGAAATGGAAATGAAAAAGTCTGCATATTTACGCAACTTTTTACCGTAGGTCAGTGAACTCACAGTTGCTGTTAACGAAGCAGCAGACAAAGGAAATCAAGGCATTCAGCTTGCAGAACTATACTATTCAACACAAAACAACAGTCTTTCCTCGCTACAAGACAGTATCAGACAACTGTCTGATCGATTCGATGTGCGCGATCAGACAATTACAGAGCTTCAAGCTAAAACATGGAATGGGAACTTCGTGTGGAAAATAACGAATTTTGACAAGTTATTCCAGCAAGCTTTGAGTGGTGAAGTTCCTGCTATTCACAGTATCCCGTTTTACAGTGGAATCCCTGGTAATTTGATTATATTCTTTTGACGATATTTTATATGCACTGCATATGTCCAAACATTCACAAAATAAAAGAACCTACTTCGGACAAAATCAGCTTTCCTCTTTTTTTATATACATTTAAAATATTACAATAAACCTTACATTCTACTATACCTTCCTAATTACTATACCTATACCTATACCTACCTAAAGACAATGGCTACCCCATGGCCAATTGAAAATACACGCAACGTTAAACTACATACACTTAGGTACACTACAAACGATTGAAACCTAATGGATACTATATTAACTTATGTCTAACATTAGATGTCGGGTCAGGTTTGTACTTTCCTTTTCAGCTTTCCTCTGTACTTATATCTGAAAAAAAAAACAGATAGAAAGATGAACGGAATCGAGCGGTTCTCGCCTATTTTTGCAAGCCTCCATGGAGCAAAGGAGCTAGAATCCTTCTATTCGGCTGGATGGAGATCATTCCATCAAAATGTTCCATTATTAGAGATGAAAGGCTAGCATAGGTTCCAAATCTTAAAATTTTGATGTAAAATTCCAAGAGCTATTTCTTTGAACTGAATGGCCTGAAAGAAACTTTTGCCACTTTGTGGTAATCCCACCGTTGGACTTTTCTGAAACGTTCAATATTTTCAGAATTAGAGGGGTTTCTTTTTTAAGAAGTCAAGAAATATTCTGGGAAAAAGAAATTTNTCTGCATATTTACGCAACTTTTTACCGTAGGTCAGTGAACTCACAGTTGCTGTTAACGAAGCAGCAGACAAAGGAAATCAAGGCATTCAGCTTGCAGAACTATACTATTCAACACAAAACAACAGTCTTTCCTCGCTACAAGACAGTATCAGACAACTGTCTGATCGATTCGATGTACGCGATCAGACAATTACAGAGCTGCAAGCTAAAACATGGAATGGAAACTTCGTGTGGAAAATAACGAATTTTGACAAGTTATTCCAGCAGGCTTTGAGTGGTGAAGTTCCTGCTATCCACAGTATCCCGTTTTACAGTGGAATCCCTGGTAATTTGATTATACTCTTTTGACGATATTTTATTTGCACTGCACATGTCCAAACATTCACAAAATACCAGAACCTACTTCGGACAAAATCGGCTTTCCTCTTTTTGTTATATACATTTAAAATATTACAATAAACCTTACAGTCTACTATACCTTCCTAATTACTATACCTATACCTATACCTACCTAAAGACAATGGCTACCCCATGGCCAATTGAAAAGACACGCAACGTTAAACTACATACACTTTGGTACACTACAAACGATTAAAACCTAATGGATACTACATTAAATTATGTCTAACATTAGATGTCGGGTCAGGTTTGTACTTTCCTTTTCAGCTTTCCTCTGTACTTATATCTGAAAAAACAGATAGAGAGATGAACGGAATCGAGCGGTTCTCGCCTATTTTTGTAAGCCACCATGGAGCAAAAGAGTTAGAATTTTTCTATTCGACTGGATGGAGATCATTCCATCAAAATGTTCCATTATTAGAGATGAAAGGCTAGCATAGTTCCAAATCTTGAAATTTTGATGTAAAATTCCAAGAGCTGTTTCTTTGAACTGAATGGCCTGAAAGAAACTTTTGCCACTTTGTGGTAATCCCACCGTTGGACTTTTCTGAAACGTTCAATATTTTCAGAATTAGAGGGGTTTCTTTTTTAAGAAGTCAAGAAATATTCTGGGAAAAAGAAATTTCTAAACTTTTTGAGGAACTGCAGAATATTTATCAAGAAAACTATAGTTTATAGATGTCTACAATATGATATCAAGCGAAATCCGTCACTCTTCTGCTTACAACTTAGAGATTTGATGAGGCCACATCCTCAGATGAGTTGAAGTATAAAGTACTCTGCAAAAATTCGAAAATATTCAAGATTTCTGAAAAGTCCCACGGTAGAATTATTGAAAAATAGCTAAAGTTTATTTTAAGCCATTCAGTTCAAAGAAACAGGTTATAGAATTTTAAACCAACCGTTTTGAAGATGTGGAACCTATGCTTGAAAGGCTTATCAATTGCCAAATTATATCTGATTTTTATCTCAAAGTAGTAACAGCGAAATAAATTATCTTCCAGTAAGAACAAAATGGCAATTACATCTCCCAGAAATATTTGTGGCTTAGTTAAGCTTGTTACAAGATTTACGACGTGATAATCATCGTTTGAAATTTGAAGGCGTGCAAGATTTTGCCATCATTCATGTTGCTTTGTGAAAACCTTCTGAACCAGCTTTCTAAGCAAACCTTGAAATCCTACTTGAATAGTATCCCTTCTTTNCATTCAGTTCAAAGAAAAAGGTATTAGAATTTTAAACGAACCGTTTTGAAGATGTGGAACCTATGCTTGAAAGGCTTATCAATGGCCAAATTATATCTGATTTCTATCTTAAACAGTAACAGCGAACTAAATTATCTTCAAGCAAGAACAAACTGGTAATTGCATCTCCCAGGAATTTTTGTAGCTTAGTTATTTATGCTTGTTACAAAATTTACGATGCGTTTCAAATTTGAAGGCGTGCAAGATTGTGCCATCATTTATGTTGCTTTGTGAAAACCTTCTGAACCAGCTTTCTTAGCCAACTCTGACATACTTCTTGAATAGTATTCCTGCTTCTTTAACAAATAGTTGTCAATCTGAGTAATATTTTCAGCTCACTTGGGCCCAATTTACGTTGAGCGATTTGTCCACTACAAGTTCCATTTCTTCTTCCTAGGTTACAAAATGTGTCTTCGCGTCAATCTTAATGGTGTTGATTCTGGAGCTTCAACTCATGTCTCAATGTTCGTTCATTTGATGCAAGGTGATTTTGACTCAATTCTACCGTGGCCGTTTCCAGGAAAAATAACCCTAGCTGCTGTCGATCAAACAGAAGCAGAACAATTCCACGTCACAGAAACACTCGTATCAAGGCCAGGATTACAAGCATTCTTGAGGCCGAAAACCCCCAGGAACCATAAAGGATACGGATATGTCGAGATGATTTCACACACAGTTTTGCGAACTCGTGAGTACATTAAAAACAATTCGATGATCGTGCATGTATCAATATCGCTTGAAAGTTAGTTTGTTTAGTTAATGAGGTATCGATTTAGACATTAGAACATGGACAAACTAAGAGCGAGAATGAATGTGTAAGTATGCAATAGATCTGTAAAATATGGAAGATGAATACGTGATTGCGTAGGCGTAGAGTTTTACCGTTTTCGGACTGATGTTGAAGATGAACATAGAAAAGCATGGGAAATTGATGTACTGTGAAATAGCAGCAATATGTACGTATGTTACTCATGAAGCATCAGTACTGCAGTAAATACCTGCCTATAAGAACCTGCAATTTTGCAAGTAAGTCTGGGTTCTTGTACAATGAATTCAATGTATTGGTTCTGGTTCTTATAAAATGGGTGTATAATTTGATGATTTCAGCTTGTATGTTCTAAGTCCACTTGTTCTTAATCCACTTGTTTCAACTTTTTTCAATCCACTTGTTTCAATTCCAATTTACTGTATATGGATTATTTAAAACAATATGTACTCTTGCTCCGTTTTATTTTCAACAAAGATCGCTTAAGTTGTTGCTATTAGCGTACCTCTCAGTGTGACATCAGAAAGCCGGTACACCCGGGTAGGGGGGGGGGGGGGCACGAGACCCATAAATATGCAGGAAGGTGCTGCCGGCTGCCGGGGTAAAGAGATTCTTACCCAATGTAAGAGCAATTTTTGAAATTGAATACCGTGTCTGGGAGCAAATGGGCAAGAAAACAAAACTAAACTTGCAAATTCCCAATTAAAATCTTGTAAGAGAGCAACTATTTGAAAATTTTGCACCCTTTGGGGAGCACTGGTTGAGACAATGGCTAGCCCTTTCGGAAGCAAAATAGATGTAAACGGTGCCCTGCTCAGCGGCACATACACGGTACAAACATAGTTAAGCGGCTATGTGGAGAGCAGACTTTAAACCGAATCACGGAGGCAAGGTAATTCGAGTCTCCATGATGGGCTAGTTTAGGAGAAAGGAGTTGTACAATACAGTCACTGGCTGTTTTTCACATTCTTTTATCAACCCTGTCCGATATGCAATAACAAAGGGAATTCACGTTCTTGTAGGGTACAGTAGCCTTAATTTTCATAGTTTACAGTTTATTAAAGCTGGTTAATCAATGATTTATCAATATTCCTGATTTGATTGACGCAATAAAAGCATAATGTCAATTTATCTGTCGCTTTATTACTTATAAATGCAACTGAGTTTTATTTTGTACGATGTTTAGGCTCAAACCCATTATCAAGTGAAGTACGATTAGTGGAACGTAGACTAAAAGAAGAGTTTATTTGAATGATTGAAATCGTATTCAAGGGAATTGTTGTGACGTAAATGAAAGAATAATGGGTACATAAGCATAGCAAAAATGAACAGGAAAGGCAAAGAAGGCGTTGGTTAGAATAATGTCATTGTAAATAATTAAACCGCTTTATTACTAGTTGTTCGTCTGGCAAAGCCATCATAAAAGAAGGTTGGTAGAAAAGGCAACCAAATCTTCTTGTGAGAGGAGACGGATATTTGCCATCGGCGGCGACTGCTTTGGAGTTCATAGGGCTCAAATCTTTCAAATCTTTGAAACGGTGGGTGTAAAATGCTGTGACATTTTCTTTGCATTGAATGGCTTGAAATGATCTTATGGTACTTTGCTGTAAATCTGCCTTGGAAATTTTTTGACATCTTGATTTTTTCAAAATGGCGGGAATTTAATCATTTTTGAAAAATTCATGGAAAATTTAAAACAAATTTAAATCATCGTAGATCCTAAACCAATAGAGGAGAAATGATATAGCCTTCAAGAAAACCATAGTTTATGAAGGTCGGTGTAGAATATGGTGGCAAGGAGAAATCTGTAGCTTTTCTGGTTTAGGATTTATAAATTGGATAACGTCGTAGCCTCTCAAGATATCAATAAATTTCCACGGCAAATTTACAGCAAGAAACCGTAAGTTCCTTCAAAGCCATTTATTTCAAAGAAAACTGTTATCGAATTTAACACCAACCTTTTTAAAGATTTGAGCCCTATGTTGTGCAAATGCTTGAACGCAAATTTTGGTAATTCACATGAGTCCCGGAAGTATGTAGCGGCGTTCGTTGAGTCCTACAATTATGTATTGTGCCCCGATTTTAACTACTCAAACCGCAACAATTCTTTAGTATTTTTTTCATTATTATACTCACCCATCATTTTGAAGCAGAACGGCTGATTGAGATCCAGAAATTCATTTCATTAAAATCGGTCATATTTTAGAGCTCAGGACAACTTTATTTGTAAGTCTTGAGAGATGCTAAAAAATCAGAATCAAAATTGAGTCCCATTTTCTGCTTTGATAAGATGAAAATTGCATCAATGTCTTCCAAGGAACTGAAATAAGCACCTGTATACACTGAGACGTAAGAAGCATATAAATATCATTAGGTTTTGCTTCCATGCCCACAGTGGGTCCAGGAGTGCCAGTAAAGACTATAGTTTGGTTTCTTTGGTTCCCTGTGATCCGGTTTATAAAAACAACAGCTGTGTAATTTGATAAAGATTGCATCATCGTTGCGGTCAGCCTGCTATTGTTACAGTAGAAAAACGTTTGTTATGTAAGAGCTGTTATCTGATTGGCTGCGGTTTGAACTCACAGTTTTTTCAAATCCTGTGCAAGCACACCGACCGCAACGAGGATGTAATCTGCATCAAATTACACAGCTGTTTTTTCATAAACCGGATCACAGGGAACCAAAGAAACCAAAATTACGGTCTTTACTGACACTCCTGGACCCCTGTGCTATGCCTATAAACTGATAGGCCTGAACACTGCAAGACAAAAGATACGAATACCGCAAATTTTTATATTCAATTTAGTGATTTTACAAACATTGATTCTTCTTTTTGTTCATCGGGTATACCTATAAAGTATATGGATATACAAATGAAGTATTTTACAAACATTGATTCTTCTTTTGTTCATCAGGTATACCTATGAAGTAAAATTTCAATAACTTTTTAGTTTTTTAAAGTTGGAAAGAAAATGAAATACTTTGGACGGTGAACATTTCTACTTTTGCAATGTGGAAAAGGTTGGTTGCAGACCCAACGATTTACTTGTAGTTAGAATCGTCACTTGCGTAGAAAGATCATCATTTTGTTCTCAGTTTTTAGAAAAATAGTTTAGATCACAACAAATAGCTTTGATTTTTGAGTTAAAGCTATGAATGCAAATCGAACTTGTCTGTCATTTCTGTGTTGTTCTAAAGGTAACAAACTTTTCGATCATACGTTCACCACTGAATGCAAGAAGTGTGAGACGAATAGATTTCGGACAATATACTTTGGCGTCGCGAGTTTCTCACAGAATTTCTGGCGATTTTACAGAAATATCGTACAACTATAAAACACTATTTATTTACAGTTTAAATTGCTTGTTTTGTATTAGAAATGATCAAAAAACCTTCTTGTTGCGTGTAGCGCAATTGTAGGTACAATTGTACATATTTGAAATACTTTTAATGGACAAATATGAAATGTTTTATGTTTACAGATAGTGCTTCACTTTAAGTTTTCAAAGGGTTCCTCGTCCGAAATTTCTGTTGCTTTATTATTGTTAAGGATGAGAATGATTGCTGAGATGGAGTTGGTGGACAAATAGAATGTTATTTCACTACTAAGTAGCTCTCTCAGCACATTCCTTTTCCATGTAAAATACTTCATTAGCAAGAAATTACGTTTTCGGGCAGTAAACATGCTTTCATGTCATTTTTCTGTACTCCAACACATTTTAGACAGTACAAAGCACCGCGTGGCATTTTGGAAGCGTTTTTAACTTAGCGCTAGTTCAAGAAGCGTTTTTCCATGCAAAAACATTGAGGAAATTTCCAACATTTCTTATTTTTGAAAAATACAGTAATGGTCTACCTGTGTTTTCATTGACGTTTTTATAGCCAGAACAAAGTAGAAAAATATTCTAAGGTAAAAACTACCGAGTGGCAATTTGGAAGCGTTTTTGGGTTTAGCGCAAAATGAAGAAGCGTTTTTACATTGAGGAAATTTCCAAGATTCCTTGTTTTTGAAGAAAACAGTACTGGTTTACCTGTGTGGAAAAAAATTCTAATGTAAAAACATTTTGGAAGCGTTTTTTGCACTTAACGGAAAACGAAGAAGCGTTTTTTGGAAGCAAAAACATTGAGGAAATTTCCAACATTCCTTATTTTTGAAGAAAACAGTACTGGTTTACCTGTGTTTTCATTGACGTTTTTACAGCCAAAACAAAACCAGAGCTACTAGCACAAGCGATTCCATGAAAATTTTTCACCTCCAAATTCTTCAAAACAGGCCGAAAATCCCCGATAAGATTTGGTGGCAAGTAACATTTGGTGGCAAGTTTGGCCAACAGCCATCAATATTGACTTCTGCCCGTACATTTCACCCGGGGGGGGGGGCACTCCCATACTTGACCTGACGGGATGTGCCGCTCAACAGGGTGTCCTTTTACGGTAAAAATTATGCGACAGGGTGTCCTTTTCTGACGAAAATTATGCTACAGGGTATTATAATAGGTAAAAATTTATGTGACAGGGTATTACAAGCAAAAACTGCATTCTACACTATATTAGAGATGCAAAATTTTTATGCGACAGGGTATCACAAGCAAAAATTGCGTTCTACACTATTTGAGTTGCAAAATTTTTATGCGACAGGGTATACTTTTGGCCTATTTTTTATGCGACAGGGTGCAGGGTGTGGAGAGGTTTTCCGCACACCCCCGTCACTTCCCTAGTCAAGTACCCCCCCGGATATTTCATCGCTGAAACACTTATCTGATATAACGAGAGACTGCTGTATATTCGTATAAAATTGGGACTGCCACATAAATATGCTAAATATGGTGTGTGTCCGGTTACCCATGCTTTAGCGTGTTTTGCTGAAAAAAGTTACATGTGAGAAACAAGTAGATGATTATCTTTCAAATGAAACAAAGTTTGTAAAAATCAGAAAATCATGAGCGGAGCTATTGTGAAAAGTTCGGCAAGGATGGCCAGAAATACA
>REGL01000003.1:554137-567761 GCA_004194395.1 Aurelia aurita complex sp. Pacific | reverse complement strand
AAAAATGACGCAAATGGGCCTAAGTAAATTCTTCCACAAGGGCCTAAATCTAAAACCATAGTTTCTTCCAAGAGGGCACCTTATACTAAAATTAGCCATATTACACTATGGAAGTTTAAAGTTAAGCTAAAAACAATAAATGTTGCCGGAAATGCTAAGACAAACAACAACATGTCATTTCCCCAAACTTCAAGAAAACATTGTGACGGAACCAGTGGGCCGATTTCGAAAATGCTTGCTTTGTGTTGGCCCCTGACACCCCCTTTTCGTGGAGGATGTTAAATGTTGCAAGTTTGTGAAAGTTCGTTTTTTCTTATTTCTTCCAACCTCTGGATCACTGTGTGCCATTCAGCCATTTTTCGTCATTTTTCATATATCGAGAAGCTGGATTGCTAGGAAATTTGATCAAGAACTTTAAGCCTGCTTTGAAGGATTCGAGATGAAGCATTTTAATGAAATCGCTCGTAATTTGAGAATGATGAGACCAATTTTTACAAACTAAATACTGTATCTTATCTCAGTTGATGTATAGCTATCAACCTGGCGGCATCTGAATATCCCTTACAAAAGGGATCTATTTCATAAGTAGGCGCAAAGGGCCCCAATTGGAATAAAAACGGCTCATGTGTTTTGTTGATAGTCGGTGTATGTTTGTTTATCGGTGCTTGTTGGCTGCAGGAGAGATGTGCTTGATCACACCTCTTGTGGTATAGTCGTGTAAATCGTCTTGTGAATCGTCTCGTTTTATGTTGTAATCGTATAGTTAATGCAATTTGTGTTATATCAATCATAAGTTTCTTGTAAAATTTCAAAAATTGTACGAGCTTTACTTCGTTGTTGTTAGCTTATTTTGTAGTTTTGTAATTTTTCACTGATATATAAGAAAAAAAAATGTATAGCTATGCAAACGTTATCAGTCAATTGGGACCAGATAAATGGTTTGAGAGCTAAAGACTTTCAAACTTCTAACAGTTTTTTGACTGACCTTGCATCTGTATAGCTAACATGTTAATCTAAATTTAACAATGTAGTTTTTCAAGATCGGTCCCATCGTTCTCATGTTACAAGCCGAATTTTCCAAACATATTTCCAACATAGTTTTAGTAAATACAGTATTCTCTTCTAAATGAAATCAAAACTTTATGATTCCAAGCAAAATGGACAATTTCAAAATCGAATAAACCTCAAAATTCTAAAAAGAATCTGAATCGAACGATATTTTCATACAATTTGTAGAATTTTCGAATTTTCCGAAAAACCAGCCACGGGATAAAATAGAAACAGACGCAAAAGGCTTGACGACAGTCCTAGGTGTATACGATTATGCAGTAGCCTCTTTATGTGCCCATTAAGATGTATCAGCAATAATATAGCTTGATAGAGATTGATTGTGATAGCCGTAGAGCTAAATTTTTAGCATTTTTGATGAAGGAATCTCAGTTTGTTTTGAATAAATTTGAGGTGAAATATTATATTAATTGCTTATAACTTGGGAGCAATAAGACCGACTTTGGCAAACTGAATTTTCGCAGCTTATTTAATGTGTTAGCTACAAAATATATCAGTTCATAGGAATCCACCGTACCGTTGGAAAGCTGCTTTTAATCGTCTAAACGTTTAGTTTATTCAATCGGCAGTTAAAATTGTTGGATGGGTTAATTTGTGAACTCTATGTGGCAGTTATTATCATCTCTCTTGATTTCAGAATATCTTTCCAGACTGTCTGTGTAGGTTCATCCTTCGGATGCATGACTGTGTCAAGAACCGACAATGATCCCCTTGTCGCGAATAGTCGTCATATCAGAATGCCATTTGAGAAAATCTACAGCCTTTCATATTCCTCATTTCATAAACGACGGTGTCAGGAGATGACAATAGCATTCACTATGTCCCGAAAATATGACCTCTGTGACATCAGAATGACATGTCAGTTGTCCCACTGGTACCCCCATATGTGGGTGTTGCNGCCCATTAAGATGTATCAGCAATAATATAGCTTGATAGAGATTGATTGTGATAGCCGTAGAGCTAAATTTTTAGCATTTTTGATGAAGGAATCTCAGTTTGTTTTGAATAAATTTGAGGTGAAATATTATATTAATTGCTTATAACTTGGGAGCAATAAGACCGACTTTGGCAAACTGAATTTTCGCAGCTTATTTAATGTGTTAGCTACATAATATGTCAGTTCATAGGAATCTACCGAACGGTTGGAAAGCTGATTTTAATCGTCTAAACGTTTAGTTTATTTAATCGGCAGTTAAAATTGTTGGATGGGTCAATTTGTGAACTCTATGTGGCAGTTATTATCATCTCTCTTGATTTCAGAATATCTTTCCAGACTGTCTGTGTAGGTTCATCCTTCGGATGCATGACTGTGTCAAGAACCGACAATGATTGTCCCCATGTCGCGAATAGTCGTCATATCAGAATGCCATTTGAGAAAATCTACAGCCTTTCATATTCCTCATTTCATAAACGACGGTGTCAGGAGATGACAATAGCATTCACTATGTCCCCAAAATATGACCTCTGTGACATCAGAATGACATGTCAGTTGTCCCACTGGTACCCCCATATGTGGGTGTTGCGTCAATCATTGAAGAAACCTAGGGGGAAATCAAAACACAAGGTTAATCAAAATGTCTATCCAAGGGTAAATTTTCTTCCAAGTTCGAACATAAGCGTCAAATCTTTAAAAATATTGCAAAATGGTTCGTGCACCTTCCATTTGATTTAGAGGGGAATTTTTAGCAGCAATATTTGTGCTAAATTATGCAAAAGATTTTAACGATAGCTTTTAAAGCCACATTTGGAGCTTTTTGCTTCAAAAGACATCGTAAATATTGCCAAGGTTATGATTTCACATTGTCTATCGACTCATACATGATCACAAATTTGATTTCTAGCACAATCAACCATGTTATAGAGTTCCAAGGGATAAAGGATAGATCTACTGAGAATTAGGTGCAATTTCGTAGTATGCCACAACACCAGGCAGCCGCAAAAACTCTGAAACATATTAATTTTGGATACTCTAGAAGGGGGCTTAAAAGAGAGGAGGATTATTAGAGAGGGGGGATTACTCACAAATTCAAACGACAAGGACATACATGATAGCTTTTTTAGTTCTTTTACCTCATAACTCGTAGAATCAACATACAATTTTATGAGTCAAATACACAAATTCAGCACAGTCTTTATCCCAAACCATAGCAAAATTAACAAGCAGACCCAGAAAAAATGTTCGACATGTCATTAAATGTTAAAAAGTAACGATAAAATGTACGGGCTCCTGGTTACATAACCCTGTTCTTAAGAATTTAGATTAATTTTAGACGCCAGAATCTTCCGAATCCGCTAAGAATTCATGGAGTTACAAGCTTTTGAAGTTCAAGTTTGTGCGAAAGCTGAAACCAGACGCCCCTAACTGACTTTTTTCCAAAAAGACATCCTAAAATCGAGGTAAAAGAAGACTGTCCAATGTTTTACTTCTCGTCGATATCAGAGCAAACTAAATAGGACTTCCAAAGTTATTTCACTCTTGTAACCATTGCCAAAATTCACTTAAGAATGCAAGTATCTAAAAACATGGAATGACAACTTAATCAATGAGAGACGGGGCAATTCCAACTTGTGCTGAACAGGATTCCTCAAAGCACCCATAACCTTGATTCAATGTTATAGAAAGCTAGTTCATCGAAAGTCCTTTTGAAATTCCATTTGATTTGCGTTGAATAAACAAAATTCTACTTTCACAAAATATGCAATTTAGGGGCGTCTGGTTTCAGTTTTCCCACAAAGTAGACCTTCGCAAGCTCGTAACTCCGTAAATATTTAGCCGATTTGCTGGCTTCTGGTGTCTAAAATTAATTCAAAATCTCAGCAATATGGTTATCTTACAATGGAGCCCGCTCAGTATTTCGTTATTTCTTAATATCTAATTAAAGGTCGAACAATTTTTTGGGACACCCTGTATTTAGTTGAATAAATGGAAAACCTTCAATAACCTCTAGCATGAAGGGGGGGGGGGCTTTTATTGAATTTTAGAAACTTCGTAATTTCTCATACGCCGCAACATTATTCGGGGACACCCGCTAGACCAGAAAGATGATTTCTAAAGTTTCTCTGAAACATGAAACATTCTGGACAACTTTGTCTTTAGTGAGGATCCACATTTAGTGAGAAATCAAATGTTTACACTCTGGACTTGAAAAGCTTCTCGAATCTACATTCCTTCTCCAATTCACAGGCACACAATCTTCAAAAAAGTTGACGCAGCGCTAGTTTGGGAAGACATTATCATTTACGTAGATAGGTATTAAGGAAAACTTGCCTAAAATGTGGAATATTACAGGGTGAGTAAAAAAAGGCCAGGCATTTGAAAGGCTACTGCTCCCTGAATATATAAGCAATTACATTTTGCAATATCTAGCTGAATAGCTAACATGTTCAATAACTTTAAAATTTTTCCTGGCTAAAATCGGATGCTCCGTTAAGATTTTACAAAGGATTTTCTAAAACTATCCCTTCGAGAAACCTTGAAAAACGTACTAAAATCATGAACAAGTTTCTCTAATGTGTTTACCTTACAGCAATGATCTGAGAACACTTTACCACGTGCTGTCCTCTTGTGGGAATGAACAAGTTTTCCCCATGTATAAATAACTTATTCAGGGGATTTCAATCTCCCACGAGGACAAACTGCATGAATGCATGTGAGTGTCATTATTGCCAGGAAGGAAACANTCTAGCCGAATAGCTAACATGTTCAATAACTTTAAAATTTTTCCTGGCTAAAATCGGATGATCCGTTAAGATTTTACAAAGGATTTTCTAAAACTATCCCTTCGAGAAACCTTGAAAAACGTACTAAAATCATGAGCAAGTTTCTCTAATGTGTTTACCTTACAGCAATGATCTGAGAACACTTTACCACGTGCTATCCTCTTGTGGGAATGAACAAGTTTTCCCCATGTATGAATAACTTAATCAGGGGATTTCAATCTCCCACGAGGACAAACTGCATGAATGCATGTGAGTGTCATTATTGCCAGGAAGGAAACTAAGGGAAATTTCGTTTGTCATTTTCCTTCGTTTTTGTAGATTTTCGAAAGGAGTTTTCTGTAAAAAATCTCTCATATCGACGGGAAGGAATGGCCGATTAAAGCCGGGTAAATTACTGAGCCTAATTGAACGTATCGGGAATAAAACAAGACAGTTATCAGTATTATTGCCTTACTATTGAGGGAGCAGCATTTTTGTCAAACGGCGGGCCTTTTTATTGACCCATACGGTATTTAACACTGGTATCCAAGATAGAACATGCAAATTTAAACCAATTTGAAAATTCTGATTCCAGTTTCTGCCTCAGGCTTTTGATATTTTGCGAATCATTTAAATTCCACCATTGCATTATGTTTATTCTGAAAATAGCCCTGTCGATTTTCCAAACTAGTATTTCAATTATAAAAATTCATCGATTGTAGAAATTGGCAGATATACTTGGCACATTTGGAAATCATTTGATTCAACTGCCTTTTTGACGGCTGACAGAAAATATGCGAATAGTCTGTTTCCAACGTTAGCTAGTTGTCTTAAAGTCAAAAACTGACTTTTTAGTTGCATGTTTTTCAACAAAGAAAGATTTTAATGAAGGATGGAGTAGTACCGGGTGTCCCAAAAAAAACGCAACAGAATAAAATTAAAAAACCTTGGAGGCAAGCTGTTTGAAATTAATAATCAAATGATTATTTTTATCTAAATCTGCAATGATTAGATTAAATTTTGATACATTCTTCAGAATTTTTGGTGATTTGATTGAAGAATTGAAAATCAACAAACTTCAAATTTGCTATCAGGGCAAAACCAGAGCTACTAGCATTAGTGCAAAGTATACTTTAAAATTAAAAGCATGGCAATATCTGAAACTTCACATGATTACGAACATGCACACAACTTCATTAAGAACAAAGGGATCCTTTACTGATTCATGAGTAATCCATTCTCGATGGAGCTCTCAGTGATCATTTATCATTGAAAGTATAAATCTAATAATGGCCTAGTCATTTTAGAAAAAGTAAGCGAACATCAAGGATACTTAAGAAGCACGACTGTGTTTTGATAGAAATCTTTATGAATATGTCTGTTCAATGTTCAATTAAAGTGTGTGTTTGCGTGTTTGTCAGCAATGCTCTGTAATTGCAGGGATTGTCATGTTTTACAACTTGAAATTATGATTCACCATTGTTAATGCAGCAGCTCTGGTTTTGACCTGAGGGCAATTTTGAAGTTTGCTGATTTTTAACTCTACAACCAAGTCACCAAAAATATTGGAAAATATATCAAAATTTAATCTAATTATTGCAGATTTGGATAAAAAGGATTGATGGATAATGAGTATGAAACAGCTTGCATTAGAATTTTTCAAATCTGTTGCGTTGTTTTGGAACCCGGTATATTCTTGTAAGTTGGCACAAGGCAAAGATTTATTGGAACAACTGGTACTGTTTGGCTTCAACATAAAATCTTAAAAATAACCTGCTTAAATTTCGATCTGACATCTTCCAGGTCGTCAAATAATCCTTGATTTTGAGGATCTAAGGTTCTTCCCTGTATTTTGTCAAGTTTGGTCTTCATTTTCTTTAGAACTTTCATGAGCCTGATACTAAGAAATAAAAAATTCAGCTCATAAATCATAAAGCTTCCAAATTTCTAAATAGACGCCTAGTATTAGCCAGAAATCAGGTTTCCTAGATGACTAAACAGTACACAAAATATTCAATTTAACATTACGCTGCTTACACCTAAAAACGTACAAGCCAACAGAAAACAAACAGCAGATTAGGCACAAAATACAAATATTATCTTCCTGGGGTCATTTTATTAGAGTTCAAGCTCGTTGCTCTTAGAGTTTGTTTAAAAAAGTTCGACTTCTGTGGATTTGAGCTCTTTAAGATTTAGAGTGGCAAAATTTAAACTTATACTAGATGTAAACTGGCAAAATATAAACTGGAAAATTTTAACTGGTGAAATCTAAATTGGTGAGAATTTAAAGTGGCAAAGTTTAAACTAGTGAAATCTAAGCTCGTAAATTTTAAACAGGCAGATTTCAAACGAAAACATTAAAACTGGCAATGTGTTGACTGCTAAATGCAAACTGGCGAAATTGAAACTGGTAAAATTAAAACTGGCAAAATATAAACTGATGAAAGTGAAAATGGTAAAATTTAAACTGGTAAAACGTAAACTGGAAAATGTGATCTGGTGAAATTTAAACAGGAAAATTGAAACTGGTAAAGTTAAAACTGGCAAACTTTTAATTTAAGGGGACCATTATGGAAATAAGGTCAGCTTGACCTCTTAATGCTATCCCTGCTGCTGTCATTAGGGGTGTTTTTCTTTACATTTTTAACCTTATATATTGTATTGTATCTATTTTTATATTATAAACTTGCAAATGTATTTTCAATTGTGGCAAATGATACATACATACATAAACTGGTAGAATTCAGACTGCTTAAATTGAAACTGGTAAAATATAAACTGAAAAATGGAAACTGGAGAAATTTAAACTGATGAAACTCACACTAGTAAAATTTAAACTGGTGAAATCTACAGTAAACTGTAAAATGTAAACTGGTGAAATTGAAAAAGGAAAATTTAAATTGGTAAAATCAAAGCTGGTAAAATGTAAACTAGAAATTTGAACTGGTGAAATTCTGCTTGGTAAACTTTAAAATGGTAAATTGTAGATTGGAAAAAATATCAGGTGAATTTTAAGCTTGCAAAAGTTACAAACAGGCAAAATATAAACTGGAAAATATGGTGAGATCTAAAAAAGTAAAATTTAAAGTTGACAATGCAAACTGGCAAAATCTCAACTGGAAAATGTAAACTGGTGAAATCTAAATTGGTAAAATATAAAGTGGCGAAATTTAACGAGAAAATATAAACTGGAAAATGTAAACTGAAGAAATTTAAACTGCTGAAATTCAAACAAGTAAAATTTAAACTGGCAAAATTTAATGAGAAAATGCAAACTGGAAAATCTAAACTGGAAAATGTAAACTAGTGAAATTTAAAATGGTGAAATTTAAACTGGCAGAATTTAAATAAGAAAATATAAACAGGTGAAAGAAAGTCCACTGGTGAAAATTAAACTGGTAGAATTTAAACTGGCAAAATGTAAACTGGAACATGTAAACTGGTGAGACTAACCAGGGTTAAACCTGCCATCTAATTCAGCAAAAAGGAAGAGATGAACTGAACAAATTTGAGGTGGAAAAGTCTAAACCATCGGAATGTAATCTGGAAAATGCAAACTGTAAAATTTAAATGTAATCTAATGTAAATTGTAAAATTTAAGCCATCAAAAAGAATGGCAGAGCTTAACAGCAAATAAAATTCAAATTCAGAATGCTTAACTGGCAAAAGTCAAAACTGAGCATAATTTAAACTGGCAAAACCTAAACTTTTCACAGGAATAACCCTTAAAAAGAATGCAAAGGCTTTTGACACAAGAGGAAAATATTTTCATACCTTTTAGTTTCTTCTTCATAAAGTGTCATCAAAGTTGATACAAAGCCATCATAGAAACCCACCTGGAATAAATATATATAATTAAAATCACTCAAAGTATAAACACTAAATTTTGAGGCTGCATCAAAACATCTATATGCAAAACATTAACTTGGAAACTACAGTAGTGAGTTGTAGGTAAGAAAGTTGTAATGCTATATACAGTACTGTATACTGTACTTTTAATATACATATTAATAATTTGGTGTAGCTGACATATAAAGAAATAACATTTTGATCATGAGTCAGTTAACATACTGTAATTGAAATGGGAAATTAAATGACCTCTCCCAAGAATTGATCCAGCAATCTTGAGATTGAAGTGGAATGAAATTTTCTGAATGCATACTTCTGATGAAGGCTGACATGCATAAAGACAAAATAATCTTTTTCGTGTCAAGATTAAGAGAGACCTAAGCATCAGATTTCTCAGACTTTTCATTGTGCGGAATCATGCATGGAATTAGTTTGAAGAATTTCTACATCTGAGGTTCTCTTGATCACTTTGCAGCAGAGTCTATTTCTTGTTTTCCAATTGCTGTAGTGGCTCATACTCATAACAGCACAGGCCGTGCACAGCATGATGATCCCCCAACCAAACTTATATTCACCAATGTTAAAATATGTAAGGCAGGATACCAAGATACCGCTTCTTTGACTTTATATCTATACTGTATCGAGAACATCTCAAGATTCTAAATATAGCACCGTAACAATGGCAACCAAGTTTTACTGTGTAGTCAACAAAATTTGTATACTTTCTTTTTAATTGTTGCAGATATTAATCTAAAATATATGCAAAATTATGCCTACACATGTATTTGATCATATCCAACTCAATTTTAAACAAAAAATTTCAATTTATTGCTTCATTTCATTGTTTCAATCATGTTGATAATAATCATGATAATCATAACTTAATATCTTTTTACTGTCATAGCTACAAACTAAGCATACATTTTGGGGAGGATAAAACAAAATTGATACTTTTTGGTAGGAAAAATAAACGAACCGGCAGTAAAAAACTAGACATTAGAAGAGGTGACATTAAGATCAAACAACACACATCAGTCACATACCTTGGCTGTGTCCTTGATGGGGACCTGTCTGGCGAGTCAATGGCAACCAGGACCCTTGGTAAAATCAATGGCAGGCTCAGATTCCTTTACAGAAAGCAAAATTTTCTTGACCTTTCCCTTCGAAGATTACTGGCAAATGCACTAATTCAACCCCACTTTGACTTTGCATGCAGCGCTTGGCTTCCAATGTTGAATAAAAGATTAACTAAAAAAATTCAGACGGCTCAAAATAAATGTATCAGATTCTGCTTGAATCTGAGTAACAGAGCACATATAGGAGTAAAAGAATTCAAAACTGTAAACTGGCTCCCCACTAAAGAAAGGTTTGAGCAATGCACTGCTGCAAAGGTTTTCAATTTTTTTGATAATGCAGCCCCATCATATATGTCAGAGATGTTCTTACCAGTTGGCCAGAGCCGAGTAACTCGAAGATCTAAAAACAAACTAATTCAACCTTTCCGAAAAAGCAACACAGGACAAAATGGTCTCTCATATTTAGGACCTAGAATATGGAACAGTTTACCCTCAGAACTAAAATCTGCAACAAACAACAACAGTTTCAAACATAAAATCAAAGATCAATTCTTTAAAAATCTCCAAAGTCTTGATGATAGTCCCTACATATATTATTAGAAATCTAAAAACAGCCTACAGACATGCTTACTTATCATCCTTAAGAAAGGCTTTATTTCAGGTCTAGATGAATTTCTGTTTTTCATGAAAACTTTCTCTGTTTATCTCGCTAATTTTTCCTTTTCTTAATTTCAAAGGGCACTCCTGGAGGGACCATTATGGAAACAAGGTCGCATTGACCTTTTAATGCTATCCCTGCCATCTTTAACCATGGGGTGTTTTTATTAAATTAGATTTTAAATTAGATATGTAACTTTTGACTGTAATTTTTTCAAACTTGTAAATATTGTAATTAGAGCATTTTTTCTGAATCTGTTATTTTTCATTTTTATTTTGATGGCGAAATTTTACATACATACATACATACATACAACAAGAATAATGGAGATGATTTGATTAATCACACGATTTTGATTGTTTGATCATCTATTTACCAAGTTTAATGATTAAGCTACTATAACAGTGAAGAAAAAGGGGTGGGAGGGGGGGGGGTGGAATCCACCCTGCTGCAGGTATTGACCGCTTCAAAAGTCCCAGGTGAGATAGGGTGAAGAGATTTCAGAAAATCTTACGAATTTTCAAGAATTCTTCACATCATGATAAGAATTCTAGAGTAATAAGGAAAGATTGCAAATATCTAAGAAATTGAAAACGTTCTCAAGAATCCTTAAGAATTCTTGAGAATTCTAGGCAGGAAAGCCGTCAAGTGCCATGACTGTACTGTACATATCAGATACAGTACAATACAGTGCACCCATGAACCAGTTCATTTCAAGAATTCAATCTTACCTCTTGTGCAAATGATTTTCCCCTTTCCACGCCAAGGGCAAATCCTTCCATTTCTCCAAGTATCTGACCTTTGAAATATCCTTCATTGTAACCATCAGAATGAAGTCTGTGAAATGAGGGCTAACATTTAACAAGGTTGAAACTATATGGTATGAAATGTACAAATGATAACAGTACTACAGTATGTGTGCTTTTTTAACCATAGCCAACAGACTTTGAGCTGACTACTTTCAGCCTTAAGACTTTATTCTCCGTGCAAAATAAGTTCTGAAAGTTTGATCACTTAGAATTGGGATTTCAACCGTTAAATTTGTAGGCAATTTCAAACTATATACAATTGTATGTTTAAAATTTTCATATTTGGCTGTAGATCATCATTTCATCTGTTTGACATCTACTGTACAAACTCATTTCCAGCAATCTTCTGTCCTGCTTGATTATCGGCAGGTGTAAAATGCAGGTCATTGAGGTAAATAAAACATAGGTTAAATCCAGTGGTTCAAAACTAGGGACCTCTGGCTTCAGGCTTGGAGCCTACTGGTGTTGCAACTACAATTGTCCAAACTTTTGGTGGTGCCTGCTTACATAACGGTAAGAATTGTTCAAGCACTGCTTTTTCAAATGGTTTCAAATTAGATATTTCTTATCACTTGAAAATGTCCCAAGAATAAGTTTCTTTTGAAGGTTTCTTATCTTAGGAAGTATCAAGGATTGTTTTGAATTGGGAAATCTTGAATGTGATCTTTTTCCTCTCTTTTATGAAAATCAGTTCCTCTACTGTATAAAGTAACTGGAAAAAAGTTTAATGTATAAATTAAGGTACTAAAATACATACTTTCGATCCATTGTGTCCTATTAAAATTACTGTAGCAATGGATAATTGAACAGAAAGGAAAAGAGAATACTTTATTATACAAAGTAACTAGGTAAAACAACATTTAAGATCTAAATTGAATCAGCATAAGAAGGCAGCGGTCTATTTACAGTATCCTGACTCAATGCTTTTAAAGTATCAAAATAAATAAAACACTTCTAAAATCAACAATAAATAAATAACCAGAAATAAAAATGATCTCAAGACAAGAGAAGACAAATTAATACAAGAGTTAAAAATCAATGATGATTAGAAAAAACAAAACAAAGCTTAATCAGCAACCTCAATGTTAAGGGCTCCACTGATGAAATATCATTTGTCACTGCATGTATACAGCAGCCATAGGTAAACTTTGGTTTGCATTGAAATCCGGAGAGAACTTAGGTCTCGTTCAATTCCTGCCCTGACCACCCCCCGCCCCCAGAACACCCCTTATAGTAGTCTGGTAGGCCAGAGGCCTGCTTTCCTTGCCTAAATACTATCCTTCAGCATTTGCCATAGCAGAATAAAATTACACGGGCAATACAGCCATTCTTGTGAGAATGAGACCCTTAAATAATCAGTGAGCCTTTGAATTCAGTTACACACTTACTTCTGTTCTAGTAAGACCACATCATCGAAGATATCATCACTCGCAGCTCCGGTGCTTTTGGCCGCCATTACTAAAACCAGCACCCTTCATTATTTCGTTGTCGTTGTTGTTTTTGAAACTGTAAATCCGCACACGGGCCAGAACCGGCGTCTGGTTCCTGTTTCCATATCCAGGTTTCCGGTCAGCAATGGTGGTAGACTTTGGAACAATAGAATTAGTTCAATTTCAGTTTAGTTTCATTTTAAAAATTTCTCTACACACAAAAATCCTTTAAACTAACAAATTTACTAATATACGTTGATAATTAGTGGACAAGGAAAGCATGCGAGAGCATGTGTAATTAATTGGTGACGAAAAGCTCTGCCGAAAGCAAAAATATTTTGATTGACACTCTAAGCGATTAGAGATTGCTAACAAAAGAATTTCTATCCACCTTTTCAAGATTAGAGGTGCAAAAGCGGAAGTTTTTTGTTATTTGGGATATTGTATTGTTGAGGCCAAAATCTTGCTTATCTTTGGTTCTGCTTATAAAGTTTAGCAAAGTAGCAAATTTTCACATTCATGTCTGTCTTTATTTAGAAATCATGACAATTTTAAGAATTTAAAGTCAAAAGGGCTTTAACCGTGAAATCAAAATTTGGACAAATTTTTGTCCGAACTCCAATTTCCACGGTCAAGGCCCTTATGAATTCAAATTCTTTATATCATCATAATTTCTATATAAAGACAGATATGTGAATGTGAAAACTCAAGACTAAACTTTGTACGCATAATACCATTTTAGTGATTAGTCTTTTAAAGATGCAAAATCTCAAACAACAAAATACTTCCGCTTTCGCACCTCTTACCTGGAAAAGGTGGATTATTCCGGATGAGTGAGGCAGCCAAAGTTCCCACTTTTCAAAATCTATAGCATCAAGGTTTCTGGATAGACTGGAATGAATTGAATTCTGTTTGATAACCCAGAGATTGAAGTATCTTTGTCATTTTTCTCTCGTTTTATAAGCACTACTAATATGGGTAAATTTCACTTTACACTGCAGAAATTTTCTGGTTGCAAAATGCCTGAGATAAGAG
>REGL01000003.1:489109-510173 GCA_004194395.1 Aurelia aurita complex sp. Pacific | reverse complement strand
CCCCCCAATAATTTTGAAAATAATGGTGCTACGTCACACAAATTTATTAGATGTATTGTTCTCTATTGTTTTAAGAACAATTGCCCCCCCCCAATCCGAAGCTTCTTCCTACGGCCCTGTATTGTCCAAAAATCTGCGTTCCACATTGAATGTTATGTACATAAGGATATGCATTACACTGCAACGCAATGCTGAACATCACATTTCATTAAACTTTATCAAGATATATTTCATTATTAAAATTGTACCACCTGTTGTCCCCCAAAGGGTACTCCTGTTTGAAAAATCACCAAAATTGAGCATAATTGCGATGTTCAAATTTTGTCTTTTTTGGCAAGCAGACAAAATTATTTCCCAATTATTGCGGTACTGTAATAGACCATTTTGACATTTAAAAAAAGGAAATGAATAAGGAAAATAGGATAATAATTGTCTCAGGACAGCTTTTCAGAAACATTTTGGGCAATTTATTTCCTTTTTTTTTCACCATGGATTTGAAGCCAATAGATTTGTAGAGTTCAATTTATCGTTCGTGAAGGCCCTGTGGCAGCCATTTACCAGAATTGTGTCTGCCATTTACCGGAAAATATTGCTCTCCCTAGGCCCTTTTCTAAATGTCAAAAGGGTCTGTTGGTTTAAAAAAGCAGATTGGGTATGAAATATCATAGCTCAAGATTAGGCCTTTCCACGTGTAATGTATTGTGCTTTAATTATGGCAATAATCATTGTATCGTCTTTGAATATCGTTTAGTCATTGACAAAACAAATGAGAATAACATTTTATGATAAGTATGATAATCGAATTTTGATGATTTACATGGCGTACTTTCTTGACACCCGGTACGTTACTTTACATGACAATAGATTAAATTTTTTTTTTTATATCATTCATTTAAAAAGTTTACAATGAGTTCTACAATCTACAATACTTATCTAATTACTATACAACACTACGGGAACGATACCAGGGGGAGCGAAAAACAATGACTACCCCATAGCCAAAAACATAAAGACATATAACATATAACCTACATGCAACTAACTGTACACTACGAACGATTAGAAAACTAATGGATAAAGGATAATATACTAGATTCTGTCTGATATTAGATGTCGTGTCAAGGTTGGGAAGAGCTTAACAATTTCACGAGTGCGGCTCGTTGAAATTGAGATGCATAAGATGCCTGACATCTAATATCAAACAGAATTTACAAGGAAAACAAAGAACATTCACGTAAAGGGACTAAATAGATTAAATTGCATGAAGTTTCATAAAATTTCGTTAACCAAATAGAATTCGAATAGCAATATTAAGCTCCTATTCATTCTTAGCTCTACAGATATCAATGACAGTTGGAACAAAGGCATCATCACAGCAGAATGCCAGAACTTTGCAAGACATTTAATGGAATTGCCAGCAAACTATAAAACACCAACCAAAATGGCCGATCTTGTTTTAGAGAGGATGTCACCTTGCAAAGGAGTTGAAGTTATAATACGGTAAATATTAGCTTAGTTCTGTTGGGTTCTTCTAAAGTCTTGATCTAACCTTTGAGAAACACTTGAAATGCTACATTGTGAATATTTTGAATACTTCTTTTCAGTAATTTGTTTTAAGTCGGCTGATAGGATTTCTAGCTATATAAAGCTAATTTAGGCCTACTATGCATGCCGCATCCAGGCATGGGACCCCTAGTTTAGCGTCCCCTCCGAAGGACGGCGAGGTGAGTTGCGAGGTTAGGCCTCCGAGAGGTAACCCTCACTCATTCACTCACTCATTTACACCAACTTTTTTCAAGATTTAGAACCTATGCTTTGCTCGACCAGCAAAATTAAGCAGAATTTGTTAGACAATTTTCTTGCAGAACGTTGGAAACAATTTTTGCTCGCCACAAGCGAATAAAGTTTGTCAAGCAATGCTCTGTTCAAGGCCAAACTAACAAATTTTGCGTTATAAGCAAACCTCAAATGTTTGGCAAACATTGTTGGTTTATTTGGCCAAGGTTTTGTTATCACTAGATTGCCTTTGTGAACAGAAAATATACGAGTTTGCTGTCTATTGTCTTGCTATGTTTCAATTTGTACTGCTTTTAGTGATAGAAAATGGCTAGAAGAAAAGAAGATGGGTTGCTTCCTTGGAGTGGCGCAGGGATCTGCAGAACCTCCGTTGTTGGTAGAATTGAAATACACCGGATCGTCAAATAAGACGGTTGCTGTTGTTGGTAAAGGTTAGTGGTTTGCGTTAGTGCATAACAGAAATATGTACCGGGTGATTGAGCAAAAGTATCGGCATTTGGCAAACTGCATAGTCATATGAATAATCCACCAAGCGAAACAGCTACTATGACATACAAAGCATTATCAGATTTTGCACCCGGCTATCTTTCAAACCTTTCCAAGAAAAATTCTGCGCGTGAAATCAATATGAATTTGCGCAATACCACTGCCGATATCCTTGTTCCAAGGATGAAAACTTGCAATGGGCAGAAGGCTATATCTTTGCGGGATGCAAAGACTTGGAATGAATTGCCTTTGGATATCAAACAAGCACCCTCCTTTAGCATTTTTGAAAGTAGGCTGAAGAGTAATTTGCCTCTCTCTTCCTAACTCTATTAATTTTTCATTTTTATATTGTAAACATAGAAGTAATTCTTAGTCAATTTCTTTTTAGTTAATTAATAATATTGTAAAGTTTGACACGGCCCCCTGTAAAGCAGTCCTCTAGACTGATGGGGCTACCGTGTAAATATAGTGAAAAATGAAGTTAAAAATGAAAATTTCATCTTGAAGACCAAGTTTTGTGAAGAGGATACCCATGGCTAAACTACATTACAAGCTAAACATTTTGGACGAATATATTTCAGACCACATATTTTCGGACAACAATTATCAGACGTTTTTCACGGAATTTCGGACTTTCTACAGAAATTTCAGACGACTAAAAAGCTATCTATTCTCAGTGTATTTTTGCATATTTCAAACTAAAAATGTCCTACATTTATAGATTGTGCTTCATTTTAGGGGTGTTCTGTCAGAAATTTCGACAAATGATTATTGTTGTGAGGATAATAGGAATGATGGATTTAGTTCGAGAAAATATCATATTTTTCACTAAACCACGGTTTCACCGCATTCCTCTTCTGCTTAAAGCGTTTCGTAAGCAAGACTGTTTTGAAACAGGGGAAATATTTTGCCATGCTTTTCTATGCTGCAAAAAATTTTGGACACAAAATATTTCGTACTAAGAAATTTTTGGACATAAACAAATTTTGATGCATGAAATGTCCGAAAATATTAACGCCCGAAATTGTTGGCTCTTTTAATCTAATTTCTCACCAAAAGTGCTCAATCTTGGCATTTTCTGGACACAAATTACCAGAATTGCCAAAAAGTATACCCTTGCGTGGACCAAAGAATCCAAAAAAGCATACCCTGGCCTAGACCAAGATATACCAAAAATTATACCCTTGTGAAGAATAGAAGTCCGTAAAATTATCCCCAATGAGTTCTGCTAAAGAAGGACCCCTTCCTCTTATGGTAATCCCCAGTTATTCACTTTGGACTTTATTTTCAGACAAAGAAATGAATACGTTTGAACAGTTCTTCAAGCGCTTACTCCTCATTGAGAACAGTTTTACATGTGGTATTGATGCCATCCCCATTTTGCTGCGAGATGGCTTGTTTGCTTGCATGTTAGAGCTTAGCTATGCTTTTTATGTCTTGTAAATCGTCGTGTATACCAAAGGATAACGCAAGCTATATTGTCTAATGTCTTCACCAAAATAGTGTGAGATATGATAGTTATCAAATGGTTGGATGTTTTTTTAGGCTGTAATCTTTGCTTAAGTCTGTTGTTTCTCTTTTAGGCGTGACTTTCGACACGTAAGTATCATTTCTATTCCATTTGCACATTCACTTTTAATCGTTCATAAGTCGATGGAACTGTTTCAATGGAGTTTTCTGGCAAATGAAAAGTTCTATTAAGCTTATACCGGGTGAACAAGGAAAGTTGAAACGTTTGGTGGGCAGTGGAATAAAAATTACGTGGCTGAGATTCAAAGCTAAAATCTATCAGTCAAAGGCTAACTTAGATGCGAAGGTTTTATTTGGTAAGAACACTCATCTTTTAGAACCGAAATTAGAAGAATGCTGGTAAAGGGTTTGTATGAGAATGAGAATTCCATGTTCGATTGTGGTCCAAGATTTACTTGCCATTGACATTTAAATTCTTTTTCTGAAACAGACATTGAATCTATATTTCGATGGCAAGTACATCATGGACCAGAATCGACGAAAAATTCTCGTTCCTATACAAACCCCTTACCAGCATCAGCATTTTCCCTATTTTTGAATCTAAAAGATGAGCGATTTTACCAAGAACAATTTTCAAATCCAAGTCAACCTTTGACTGATAGATTAACATTTTAGTTTTGAATATCAGCCACCTTGTTTATTCCTCTGCGCTATTCATCGCTTATTTTTAATTTTTGTTACCCATTCGGTAAATGATAGTGAAGATGAAAATTATTTTTTCTAAATGCTAAATAAACAGAAAAAGAAAGAATAAGACAGGGTCAGAAGAACTATTTTAATTTCTGGGATCAAAAAGTCTTAGACAATATTTCCTGGAGAACAAGGTGCTCCAAAAATTATCCACTTTTCGAAAGGTCATGATACATTACATTAGACAGGTTTTGAAAGTTCATTACGAATATTTAGTTGCAGTAGTAAATGATACTTTGCAAATTCTATTGATTTTTCGGCTAACTACTTCCCAAGTTATAAACAGTATCTTGAAAGTTCCTTATTGTGAGAATGGCATGAGTTGATTCAACAACATCCATCAAATTTTCTGAAGACAATTTGAAATGAAAAGCGTTTGAAATTTAGGATTTAGGCGTAAAGTTAAGTTGTCAATCTCCCGATTTATGTCATCTTCCCTTCCTTTCATTCCTATTCTTTTTTCTGGAGACGTGAACAAATATTTGGGACCATTGGTGCGGTGGTCCGCTATTTTTTCCACCCCTGGAATAAGAAGAGTAAGAATGGCGATTATCATTCTTTTTTATCTTTTCTCGTTTTAGTGGTGGTATATCAATAAAACCATCTTCAAATATGGCTGAGATGAAAGGTGACATGGGAGGAGCTGCCTGCACAGTAGCAAGTATAGAAGCAGCATGCAGATTGGGCCTTGATATTAATGTTATTGGGTTGATTGCACTAACAGAGAATATGCCAAGTGGTACTGCTATTAAACCTGGTGATGTTTTGACTGCAATGAATGGTAAAACAGTTGAGGTTAGTCCTCAGGTTAATTATTATCGTTCGAAAATCAATTTTATTGGAAATTCATTGTTTGCTTAAAAATGTACTGTATTATCTCTCGTTTTCGAATAATTGTTTAACCTACGTTCATACTTACCTTCTTACGATATTGATTTACAATAAAATATTTGTTTCAGCATTCTTGTTTGCTGTATCTGCTGTAACTTTTGTCTTTGAGAAATTCATTTGTTGACGTTTGCAAAGAACCTGCGTGGTTTTCGGTGGCTAATTCATTATGGTCTGTCTCAAATTAGATTTCCCCTGCAAGCGCCAGCGAATATCAATAGAAGTGTTTTGCAAAGGAATTTTGCGTTATCTCAAATCTCAGGTGACATCTAATTTGAGATGCACTTTAATTTTTGCATGAGAGCAGGCGTTATCAAGAGAAGGCGGGAGTATTGCCTCAATTCCAGACCAAAATTTATGAAAATCTTGAATCCTTTTCTACTGTTGAGCTTCTGAATCAGAAGAATGCAATTCCTGTTGCGATGTTCAGAGTTATCCTTTGTTGATGAAACATGAAATACTTCTCAAGAAAACCATCGTTTATGAATGTCTACAATGTGGTAGCAAGCAAAAGTCTGTCATTCTTATGGTTTACGATTTAGAAATTTGATGACGTCACATCCTCGAATGAGTTGAAATGTAAAATACGCTGTAATTTCGAAAGAATGAAAGATTTCTGAAAAGTCCAACGGTAGAATTATAGATAAGTAGCCAACGTTACTTTCAAGCCATTCAATTAAACGAAATAGGTCATACAATTTTACACCCACCTTTTTACACCAATTTAAAGATTTGGAACCTATGCTTCCCTTTACAATTGTTCTGACCAAATAGACTTGGAGCATGTCTACTACCCTGGATTCATTAATCGTTTGTGCTGGCGTGTCATTCAAATGCAACGGATGCCACTGGTACAATTCTGCCGATATTCTGCCTTCCATAAAGTGAAATAAATTCGTTTATTCCAAAGGTTGACAACACTGACGCTGAAGGGAGATTGATTCTTGCAGATGCACTGGTTTATGCACATTCATTTAAGCCAGCCACAATCATCAACCTTGCAACGTTAACAGGTATACTACATCTTTGCATTTCGTTCAGTGGGATTGCTCTTAATAATTCATTGCAACCCTGACCTGACATCTATATCTGATATGAGACAATCTAGTATAGTATCCATTAATTTTTAATTGTTTCGTAATGTGACTGTATACAGTTTAACGTTTCATGTTTTATATAGTGGTCATGGGGTAGTCATTGTCTTTCGCTCCCCATGGTATAGTACCTGTAGTGTTGTATAGTAATTACAATAGGTATATAAGATAAAATGTAAGATATATTGTAAAATTTTATATTTGAATAAAAAAAATATGTAATGATTCGTTTCATATATTGTACATAAAGGATTCACAAAAGAGTTACCCAAAAATTATTTTGGCCACTGAGCAGTTACTCATTTCCACTATGATATTTGGGCTTGTCGATCGTGAGCAACGTGTACTGACGAAATATGCCATCCAATCGACTAGAGACGAGTAACGCGAAGGTCACGTTTACATTAAACCTCCCATTTCGCAAAAGTAACACAGGCAAAAAATGCCAGTCTTACTTTGGGCTAAACATGTGGAATAGCCTAGCTTCTGACTTTAAATCCACAAACAATATCAACTTGTTCAAACACAAGATCAAAGACATTTTTTTCCAAAATGTACACGGTGAAGAAAATGACGTATACGTGTTCTACTGACCTCACGTACTCTCTCAAATTCATGATTTGGCCTTACTAAATCTTGCTTTAACCAAAAGCAAATAAAAAATCTATCGTTTATATTTTTCTGTTTTTTTTTGCAACCACCTCTAAGGGGACCATTATGCAAATATGGTCAACTCGATCTTTTAATGCTATGCGTGCCACTTTAATTAGGGATGTTTTTAACTTGTATTTGTATTTGTATGATATAAATTGTATTGTATCTATTTTATTATCTTTTGATTGGCAAATTGACCCATACATGCATACATGCATGACCAGACTTACAACTATGGCTTCGCTTTGAGAACTCATGGATAATCAAAATAATCACAGTACAGCAAAGAGTATCACACAGGTTTCTTGGTTCTGTTGTTGAGTTGATTTTTATACGTTCATAGAAGCAAATATTTTAAAAAGAGAGCGATTTTAAGGACAGAGCTTGTCTGTAGTAGTTTGAACAAATTGACTGAGATCAGCTTTTGAAATAGAAAAATTTAATTGTTTATTTTGAGCTTTGATTTGCACTGTCAAGGTGGGTGTCAATTTGAATAGACCTTTTAGCTTTTCTACGAAAGAGCCTGGAGCGAGCGTTAATTTTATACATTCTTATACGCGACGTTTGATCGAGTGGTGATAGAGCTTCTACTACAATAGACCTTTTAGCTATTCGGAAAAGAATCAGAATCGAATGATATTTCGCTACAATTTGTAGAATTTTCGAATGTGCACAATAGTGATAGAAGTTCTAACGCCACTCGATCGAGCCTCGCGTATAAAGATGTATAAATATAACGCTCGATCGAGGCTCTTTTGTAGAATAGCTAAAAGGTCTATTATGCACTTTCCAAAATTCTACAAAATTTAGCAAAATATCGTTCGGTTCTGATCCTTTTTAGAATAGCTGAATGGTCTATTGCCAGATGTTTCTATATTTCTTGCTGATTGACCGTCCTACCCATGAAAACATATTTTCTAGGTGCAATGAGAGTTGCTCTTGGTGCAGGTGCCACTGGCGCATTCACGAACAATACGAAGCTTTGGAATGCGCTGTCTAATGTAAGCTCTTTCAAAGTATTCAAAGAATTTTTTATTTTTCTATTCAATATAAAAGTTTACAACAACAAATTAATAAGACACTACCATGCCACACTAGCCAGGCCCCGTTGAAAATATTCTAACCCTGCGTGCAAATGATTGCGAAGAATGTGCCTGCAACCAAATCACTCTCAGTAGAGTAAATATGCCACCAAAACTAATGTGTAATTATATTTTGTGCTAATGAGGCCCGCACACTGCAAGGACGGTACCAGAAGCATGCCAGTTGAATTTTCCTCTTAGCCCGTTTTTTCCTCTTTTTTATATTGTCCCAGAATGGCACAATATAAAAAAGAGGAAAAACGGGCTAAGATAAAAATTCAACTGGCATGCTTGTTTACGAAACTTGAAGACCGTAGGGGGGATACAATTTCAAGAATTCTGTTGTAGATGGACTTCCTGGAGACTTATTTTGAAAATATCGCTGTTTTCTCGCTACTCTCGCTTCTAGGAAATTTTTGAGGACTACCTTTGGCTCAAAACAACTCTCCAGAACCATTGATTGCCAGTGTTAAGATAGAATTTTTGATAACTTTGTAAAAGTGTTTCTTTATAACAAGCATTTCTGGTAACATTTTCGAGCAGACGTCATTCAGTTGGCTTAGAATGCCTCACTTGCTCCCATGTTTGCTTGTGACAAACTGGCAACCTTAGAATTTTTGTAACAGTTGTCTATAGATCATGTCCTTTAGGAAATGTTCATAAAAACACCCGTTTCATTGCCTTAGAAGGTTCCTCTGCAGTCTAATATTTTTCTGCGCCCAAAATGTAGGCCTTGAAAATTCTGTGACAGTTCCTCGGAAAATTTTGTAAGGATCCGAAACGAAACTCTACTTTGGCTGATAACTACTCGCCCAGTCATGTTCCATACGTTTTTTATGATGACTTTCTTTGCCTTTCTTTAAATAACAAGGCTTTTGAAAAAATTGGGCAAAGGGCGCACCGGGATATTTCCCGGTGTCCCGGTGGGCCAGTCCGCTTCTAATTCCAAGTATCCCCTAGTATGTTTGACTAGAAAGTAATTTGGGCAGTTTTGAGAGACAGTAAGCTAGCCATAGCTTTGTACGCTTGCCATGTCATCGACGTACAACTGTTCATCTTGCAAAATGCTTGATCGTTTGACGATTTCTAGACATATTTGAGGAATTGTTTTGTATTTTTGGTGCACTTACAAGATTTAGAAGCTGTTGCTATAGCTGTGATACTGCTTTCTTTTTGTATTTGATTCATTTTTTAAAGAACGTTGATTTTTGTTCCAGGCTGGATATCGAACTGGTGACAGGATGTGGCGAATGCCTCTTTATAAACATTACTCAAAAGAAATGGATTGCAGTTTGACCGCTGATTTACGAAATACACAGAAGACAGCTGGGTATGCTCGAAATGCTTTGATTTGTTAATTCAATTGATAAAATATTTTGCTGCTCTTAAAAAAACAGAATTTTTTGATCTCTTTCAGCAATTCAGTTTTTTGCTACTGCTTGTAGACACATCTCTCCGGCATCAAACTCATCTATGAAAGGAGTGTTTGTCGAAACACCTCTCATGCTAAAACGAACTGGATCACGCAAAGCAAAGCACCCGTCTTTTAATCGCAATCTTAAAGGGAATGTAAGCATATAAAAGTGGCTCAAGTCACTTGCGATCAAAATCTAGCCTATCAGTTATCAGTATTTCTTGTTGACGTAGATCAGTTACCCAAATATGATGCGGCACGTGCGATAGCCTACTGTCTTCGCGTAGCTATTTTTATCAAGGGCTTATATATGCTTAGATTCCCTTTAATGTGTGACAGACAGGCAGTATTACCTTATTCACACTAGCAAGCTAAACCGGTTAATCTAAACCAGGTTATCGAACGAGGCCTTGTAATTGGTCAATCACAATCACACAAATCGAATGCAGCCTGGTTTAGATGAAACTAGCTTAAAGGCACACTGTCGTGGCTGTGATTGGCTAGTCGTGATTTTGAAATCACTAAGAAAAGATCTGGCCTCTGAATAATTGCCTAGCCTTTATGCTGTTGGGTCATACTTTGTCTCAAGAATAAAGGGAGTCAAATCGTTATCACCTTAATGAATTTCAGTGTACAGCGAAATTACTGAAGCTTGCCTAATCCTATTCTTTTTGATTGTCTTATTCACCCAATCATCGCCACGACAGTGTGCCTTTAACTGTGGTAGTGTGAATGAGGTATATAGTTCTAAGCAACGACCAGAATTTCATGTTTTTTGATCATGCTTTCTATTTTCATATTGCCTTTTTAACTGTCTTATTTTGTCCAAATATTTTCTTGCCAAACATTTAGGATTTGTTTGCCAAGCAAAACATTTGTCCGTTGTTTGGCCACATTGCCGAGCATTGCTTGACAAGCATATTTTTGGTTTTACCAATCAATGCCGCTCGCCCTACGGTGTTGAGTATTTTTGTTACGAATATCTTTGCACGAGTTTGACAATGTATTCGATTAGAATTCGTTTGAATATTGCTTCAAAAAATGCGAAAATTCATGCTCAAAGTTTGTAATTTATTTTCACTTGTTTCTCGTATCATTTACTCAGAAGGTATTGTACTTGAGTAAGGCTGAAAATCCATCCTTTTGAAACGTTCACGAGGGAATAGGAAGCAAACATTAAGATAGTTATAGAAGACGCAAGAAACTCGTGAGAAACTCTGATTTTAAGAAACTTTCATTACTGGCCTGGATTAAAGGCCTGAATGCAAGGCCCTTTTGAAACCTTGACTCATCCTGTCTCTTTTTTATTTCATTTCAGTGCTGCCGGATCATGTACTGCTGCAGCATTTCTCAAGGTGAGAAACATAACGTTTATATTTCAAATGTTTCAAATTAAAGAAATTTTCAAATTTCGCCTCCTATTCGTAAAAGGTTTCAGGTAGTTGTATCTTGCGATGGCCATACCTGATTGTTTGCAATACCAGTTGAATCAAGAAAAAATTCCTCTGTTTAGAAAAAGTACTGCAAGAAAATTTCAGACAGGTTTTTAAATTCCAACATTTCGCCTTATTTGAGGCTTGAGCACCAGGAGACAAAATTAGTGATTTCAGTACAATGACTTGCCAAAGCTACTCGCATCGTGATTTGACTACGTAGTTAATTCTGCTTTCAAGATATTATGACAACTTACTCAAGTTTTTTTTTCGTTTCCTAATATCGCAATTACTGCCTGAATCGCATTTTCCAAGCCAACACAATAAGAATCAAAGCTCGAGTCCTTTTTAACCGCCATTATTCTGCATCAACGGTTTCTGAACTGAAGCTTCGCTCCTCTGCAGGCAATCTTTCAAAAACACGCGCCAGGAGAGAAAGAGAGTTTTCTTCCACAAGCGCGCGTTTTCACCAGATTGTTTGAGAAGGAGTGAAAATTCTTTCAAGATGGCGGTTGGTTTCGGTTGTATAGGTTTGGAAAATAAAATTCAGACAGAAGTTGTAAGATTAGAAAATGACGAAAGAGAACTCTAGTAAGTTCCCATTATATAATGATTGCAAATTCAAATTACTATGTCTCCTGTTGCTCATGATTGAAGCTGCCATGTAATTTTTAATGTTTTTACCCTTGATTTTTGTCGGGCTAAATTTTAACTGGTAGGCAGGAACGCAAGGCACAAGACGTAAAACAACTATGAATATGGTGGAAATGATGATTTTGATAGATCTGTAATGATTTTGATTCTTTCGAAATTGCCTATTTTGACAAATTTTCCTGCGGTGCTCCTACTTTACCGGTTTATTTATGTTTGCATCATCGCAGGCATCTTATTAGATCCGACAGGCGCCGTTGATAAAGCGGCTGGAAAGTAGTACGGTGAGCTAAAAACTCAATCTTCTGTTATTTTAGAGCGGAAAACTACTTTGAAATCACAGAAACGCTAAACAAATGAGCTGGAAGGAATCCTTCAAATTGACATGATGGTCTTCTGGTTTGTAGAAGATTTTTTAAAAGGAATGCAATTTTTGACTCAAAAATCAACGAGAAATTCTCGTGAAGCCTCTTTCGAAATTTCTTTTTTGTAGGAATTTGTCGAAGTGGACAGTTGGGCTCACCTTGATATAGCTGGTGTGATGTCTTCAAGTGGTGAAATGCCTTACATTTCTAAAGGAATGACAGGTTAGTCCAAGAAATTTATTTCATGCTTACGGTATTTTTGTGTGTGTTCTCATTAAAACTAAAACGGCACACTTATGTAATGCGGTGCACCATTCATCGCCAGAAAAGTCACCGAGTTCCGAACATAGGGCTCAAATCTTTAAAAAGGTCGGTGTAAAATTCTATTGCAGTTTTCCTTGAAATGAATGGTTTGGAAGGAACTTAGGGTTTTTTGCTGTAAATCTGCCGTGGCAATTTATTGATATCTTTGATTAGTTTCAATATGGCGGCATTTATTAAATTTGAGGCCATGACGTCATCAAATTTCTAAATCCTAAACTAGAAAAGTTACAGATTTCTGCTTGGCACCATATTGTAGACCTTCATGAACTCTGGTTTCTTTGAAGGTTATATAATGTTTCCTCTATTAGCTTAGGATATATGATTGTTTAAATTTTTTCAAAATTTTCCATGAATTTTTTCAAAAATAATGAAATTGCCGCCATTTTGAAAAAAATCCATATATCAAAAATTTCCACGGCAGAATTATAGCCAGGTACCATAAGTTCCTTTCAAGCCATCCAATTCAAAGGAAACTGCAAAAGAATTCACACCGACCTTTTTAAAGATTTGAAAGATTTGAGCCCTATGCTCGAGTTCCGACTATGACTGATAATTATAATTTCTACATAAAAGCAAAGTAGGAGAAATTTACAATAATATGATGTAACTGAAGTAAACTGAAATGGACAGCGGGGATGGCTCAGTGGTAGCGGGGATGGCTCTGTGGTAGCACGCTCGACTTCCAATCTGAAGGTTGGTGGTTCGAGTCCTCGCCCTGCTGAACCTGCCACAAAGTAGTGTGAGGAGAGTCGCCAACTCTCTGTAATTCCAGGCTAAAGAAATACCGAGGTGTGGTCACATCGAGAGGAAGGACCAGAACGCTGCTTCGATAAGCTCAGCTTCTCAGCGTCTTTAAAATTGCCTTCGGATGCTAGGTAGAAATGTATACAAAAAAAAGTAAACTGAAAGCAACTAATGTGTCTCTCAAATATACGTCAAACGATTCTGCGAAACAAGAATTTGACAGATTTTGGGCTATTTTATGGAGATCTAGGAAATTTGTTTATACCTGTCCTTTTTTGTTGCAGGAAGGCCAACAAGAACTTTGATACAAGCGTTAGAGATCTTGTCGGATGGAAAATAGCACAAAACCTGTGTGTAGTCTTTCTAATTTGATAATGAAATTTGTAGATAACCTTTACATCATCGTTCTTCAAGAAACTTGCTGCTTGATGGTGTCCTCGAAGGGGCCTTTGCAACCGGCATGCTTTGTGAAAGCATCTTTTTGGGGTTTCTTTGTAGTCGCCATTTTCATGTAGCCTCACCCCATGAGGACCCTCAAGTTACGCTCATTTCATTGAGTTGAATTGTTGTTGTTGTTGTCACTGCACTGAGTGTTATCAGTTAGTTGTATCGCTTTATCAGTTCAGGCAAAAAGGGAAACTACGACATGTAATTGAGTCTAATTTTCATGGTCGACGAAAATAGCCGCCAACAGAGAGATGGCACTTTCAAGGCATATTGGTTGCAACGCCCGGGGGGTATTTAGTATATTTTGCTGACGGGATGTGCACTTCTTCCCTACCGGGGTATCTTTTTCGCCTCTTTTTTTCGACACCGTGTATCAAAAGAAGGCAATTTTTCTAGATATTGTAGATATAAATCAACAAGCACCTCATAAGTCATGCTACAGACCGGTTTCACCCAAACTGTGGGAGGAGACAGTCCCTTCAGGGCCTCTAATAGCACGTGCATGGCTAACTACAAATTTGTAAAGAACTGTTAATTGTCTTGCAAAGACGCATGCGTTGTATACTTTTCGCTGATTTTTTGTAGAAGCCGGCTATCATTTGGAGGGAAAAATTCTAAAGCTGGGTGAAAAAAATAATTTCTTGGAGTGCACACCTCTCGTACAATTGAAAGTAAAGTATCCCCCCCCCCCGGGTTGCAAAGGCCCGTTTAAACCTGAGATGGCTTATTAAGAATGGAAATGAGCCTGGGATGGTTTTAGAGTGGAAAACATCAGGTTTTAAAGGTTCTGAAAGTGAAGGCAAATATCATTTGTGGTATCATACCAAACGGCACCATACAAGAGAAACTTTGTTCAAATGTTTCTTTGCTCAGATGTATTGACCAACAGGTTCTGGAAAAGTCCTTTTTCTCGATAGCTGGAATGCTAGCATTTGGAAGCTATTTGAATCCTGGAGGGGGTCCAAATCTTCAACCCTATTTTCCCAGTCATATTTCACAGGATCTCTCAGTCATATTTTTGATTACAAAATTCATTCTGATGTCAGTATGTCACAAAGTGAGTAAGGGAGTCAGCCAGAAAGAAAGATAGTCCATCGGTCCCATTCCCAGTCGATGCACAATTATTTTTGCTCTTCATTCTCCTAATTCCAGTTGACGAAAACCCAGTCCTAGCACGAAAATTCCATTCCCAGAGCGTTATTTCAAGCAAATCCCAGACCCTATTTTGCCCCTGCTACCCTCTGCAAAGAAATGTGTGATATTTGACAGTTACAAGTAAACTTTTCAAAGGACTTTCAAAGAGGACTTGCTCGTACTTAAAGGCCAGAAAAGCATCCTTCCTTTAGGCGTGAGACTATGATTTTGAAACATTCCAGTACATGTTCACAAAGGTGATGGTAACAGATCAAAGTCGCTAAACGAATGTCAACAGCCAAAACTTGTATTGGAGAAAGTGCAGCTTTTTATGCTATTTTAACGTTTACAACAGGCTGGCCCAAGAACTATCCAGAGACAGTTATTTTGCCCACATAGCCTTTGAAAAACTTGCAAATAAACTTTTGGTTTTGTTTCAAAATTTGAAAGTGAAAGGTCTGCACAAGGTACTTAATTTTAGCACTGTGCCTATCTAAGATTACGTTTACAGTGTACACTGTACCCAAGCAATACAGTTTTGATCCGTTGCGAAGTCTTTCCGGTCAAGATCGTTTTTTGTACTCCTCCAAAGTGTTACGGATTAACATGAACAGTGTGAATGTTTGTGGGTGTCAGATCCGTTGCATTTTCTTTATGAATCCGAAGTTGTATTGTACTGGTTCACGCAGATGGATAAATGTACCCTTTCCGACCCCATCAGACACAACTCTGTGTTTTTATTTGGTTCAGGTTTGGCCTTCCCTGGTTCCGAGCAGCGGTTCTCCTCCCAGGGTTCATAACCTAAAACAGACAAAAGAAAAACAATGATTATTTTGAGAGGAAAGGAAGGAGACGAAGCATCTTTTCAACTTCTCTGCTTTGCATTTTTCAATTGTTTTTTGGGCGTTCCAGAACTGTCACCAACCAGCGAAATGACGTCAAAAAGCATGCGCGACAAGATAAATGACGTCAGAAGCTCGTAAATGTTGGCCTAAATCTGAAGAAGGAAGGAGAGACGCCGGTACTCTTATAATTATACAAGCAAGAAGAAGCTACGAAGCTGAATGCAGCTTCAATTAGAGCGATCAGTGGCTGTATTCAAAATCAAAAGACTGGAAAACATCGTTACGGTATCAAAGGGTGTGATCATACAGTTATGGTGTGATTATTGAGGTTATAAAAGNATCTGAAGAAGGAAGGAGAGACGCCGGTACTCTTATAATTATACAAGCAAGAAGAAGCTACGAAGCTGAATGCAGCTTCAATTAGAGCGATCAGTGGCTGTATTCAAAATCAAAAGACTGGAAAACATCGTTACGGTATCAAAGGGTGTGATCATACAGTTATGGTGTGATTATTGAGGTTATAAAAGATCAAAACAATACTAAAGTTCAATAGGCCAACTCATGTGACCAAACATCACATGAATGAAAGCACTTTGGATTTGGGCCTAATTGCGAAAGAAATATTTCATTTTCGAAGTTTTCATACCATAACTGAAATAACTGCAACACAACAGACACGGATCGCTGCAAGATGGTTGGAAAAGGCGAGAGAGAGCCGCTTTTGAGGCACAAACAGACAACGATCAACCAAATTCTGGGTGGGGACAGTCGAGATTACGATTACAGAAGCAATTCGTATTCGGAGAATGGAAGCATTACATCGATGAATTCAAACATCAAAACGAAGGCATATTGGTATCGATGGTACATATTAGGTCTGTTTTCATTGGTAGGAGCGCTTGAAAATATCACATGGAATACTTGGGGGCCAATAGAAGCAAGTGCAAGAGCTACATATGGCTGGACAAAAGGGACTGTATCGTTGCTGGCTGACTGGGGTGCAATCACATTTGTCTTGTGTGTCTTCCCATCTGCTTGGCTACTTGATGTTAAAGGTAGTAATTGGTTGCAAATTTTGATAATATGAACAGCCACCAGTCTTTTGACTTGGATGCACTGGCTGGTTGAGAAGTTTTGCTGTACGCATAGCGCATATCTTAAAGCTTCTATTAGTACGCATAGAAGATGCATGCCTGGCTATTGTTTTAAAGACAATAACTATTTTCTTCTTCCTCTGTTATGCAGCTATCATTTTATTGCCCTGACCCCCCCCCCCCCCCGCAATAGGTGGGGCTGATGCTGCATCATTCACATTTTTGTCTTGTGAAAGTGAGCGATGTCCCCGCCTACTGGGGCAACATTCTGCGAATGGGAGACGATAGCTCACATTTGTCTCTGGTTAAAGCCCCTCCTTGTTATGCTCAAGCTTTTGAGGAGAAGCGAACCGCCCCAGGTGTCCCCCGGCGATTTTTCATTGAACTTGAGGCGAATAGCCCCGCATGTGCCTTGCCTATCCCGGTGTGGGGGGGGGGATCGGGGCAATAAAATGATAGCTGCATTATACTTGAAATTGCGTGTGAAAAATCTCCTGCACCTGAAAAAATCAATTGCAGTCTGGTACGCTGCAACAAAGGATAGCTGCACAAAGGATTTTTGCATACACTGCTGGCCAAAATTTACCGAAAAAACTGCATCTTATTGTAATCCAGTGTGACTGATTTTGCAAAATTAAGCACATCCATAACACATCCGTCAGTCTAGCACCCAAAATATATATAGTGCCCCTAGGCCAAACATAAACAGGGTTAAGGTCATGTAAAATAAATTAATAGATTCTCATCACAAAGTTTTGGGAACTTTCGCGAGGTGGGAGGTTTATATTTTATAAATTGCTCTTTAGTAAATCTGGCAAAACCAGTGAAGGAGGCACATTATTCTCATAGGCTTCTTTGTCAGTACAGTCTTTGGTGCAGAGAAATGCCAAGACTATCCGTGGGCCGTATGGAGAAAAGGAGGGTTGACTTCATAGAAGTGACAAACAACTTGCAATTGCTGATGTTTGTAGGAGCTTTTTACTATCTATCAACGTAAAGGGAAGTTTCTCACAGTTTTCTTGCAGTAAACATAACATACATTAATGCTAACGTGTTTTAGCCTAATGTAAAAAATATACAAATATCTCAAATGTGTCAAATGACAAGCGGGCAGTACTTTTATATTAAAAAAAATATATGAAAAATATTAACATATAATTCATTTTCCACATGGGCGGTGATGAGAATCTATTAATTTATTCTCTATGGCCTAAGCATTGGGAATTCCATCCTGATATATTGATGATAAGTTGAAAGTCCTGCAACCTGATACAGAGTCTGCAGGGTAAAGTGGGTAGGCTTGGTAGTAGAATGGGCAGTGTTGATTGCTGAAAAACAGTAGATCAGGACTTGATAAATCAACANATGCTAACGTGTTTTAGCCTAATGTAAAAAAATATACAAATATCTCAAATGTTTCAAATGACAAGCGGGCAGTACTTTTATATTAAAAAGAATATATGAAAAATATTAACATATAATTCATTTTCCACATGGGCGGTGATGAGAATCTATTAATTTATTCTCTATGGCCTAAGCATTGGGAATTCCATCCTGATATATTGATGATAAGTTGAAAGTCCTGCAACCTGATACAGAGTCTGCAGGTTAAAGTGGGTAGGCTTGGTAGTAGAATGGGCAGTGTTGATTGCTGAAAAACAGTTTAGATAAGGACTTGATAAATAAAAATTCATGTGTTGAAGAGGGAACAGCTGAAGTGAGAGGAAACCCATGAGAAATGATTTAAGCCAAATTTATCCACACTGCCCATTTTCCCCGCAACTCTCTTTTGAAAATCTCATATTTTCTTTTGACTTAAAAATTCCGACATCTAAGTTACTGTATAAACTATCCACATGAGCCATCATGTGGATGCCATTGTCTCAACTGGCATTACAAAATAAATGACATATGTATGCATCTTTGTTTCATTCATTTCAGGGCTACGAATTGCAACGTTACTGTGCACTGCCTGCATTGCTGTTGGTTGTTGTCTCCGCATCATCTCCAGTGATTCTGATGTTGCCACACCCCTGATCCACATGGGACAGTTTGTCATTGGACTTGGCGGTCCTGTGGGTCAATCATCAGCAACAGTTATCTCAAGTACATGGTTCCCCCCTCATCAGCGCACAACTGCAACTGCCATTGCATCCCTTGCTGCATATGTTGGCACTGCGATCAGTTTTGTCATAGGTCCAAGAATGGTTACAGATATTGAGAAATTCAATGTCAGTGCCACAAACTCAAGCTATGGTGACATCACAAGACAAATCTCAAAGGAAATAATGAATTTGTTGTATTTAGAATTTGGAATTGGGTGCCTTTTATTCTTTTTAGTTTTATGTACATTTCCAGCAAGGCCTCCTTTGCCCCCAAGTACCACAGCAGCTTTAGAGAGACTGAACTTCAAGCAGGGTTTGAAGCAGCTTCTGAAAAATCCACAGTTTCAGTTGATAGCATTTTTGTATGGCATCACAACTGGTGTTTACAGTGCATGGTGTTCTGATTTGGCATTGAATTTATCAGCGTACAGCATTGACAATGATGAAGCAAGTGGGCTTGGCTTCTGGGCTGTCGTTGGTGGTGCTATATCAGGGATTATCTTATCGCTGTGAGTATTGATACAATACAGGCCTTGTGTTCATTAACATCCAAGAATTCTTAAAGGATTCTTAAGAATTATTCGTATCCTGAGAAGAATTCTTGAATGGTATAAACTCTGCAAAAAATTTCAAGCAAGAATTCTTTAAATTCTTTCAAAAATTCTTCAACAAGAAAACATTGTTAATGTGCCCAATGGCTGTACTTTACAGATTAATAAATAATTTCCAAAGTAAGTTTGACTGCTCCTTGAAATTGTGAAATGAGAGAAAATTTTAGAATGTGCTGAAAAATACCTTTGTTATGGAGTACAGTACATTTTCTTTGTAGCTCAATATTGCAGATTTTATTAACCTTTGAGCAGACTTGACTTTTTCATTGTGAAAAACAGAGCACAACAGTAATGGATAATTTGCAGACTTTACAAGTTCCTCATGGGTCTCCTTCGCAGTTGAAAAGTAAGGTCTGCATGCCCAAGATCTTGTTTCCAAGAAATGTTATGAATTTCTGGAAGGATGTCAGTTATATATGTAGATAAGAACTGGATTGTCCTGTGCATGGGGCCTTCCCTGGTCCTGTGTACAGTGTCTTTTTCCTTGCATTCCTCTGGCAATTAAAATAATCATATGATATTGTATTATTTAAGATCTTAACATTGTTCAAGTCAAAACATTTAAGTATGTACAGTATGTATATAAATGTATTTAACCATATGAGTTAAAAATTAGATGCACCATAAATTTAGGAAAAAATGAGTCTACTTACAGGTGTACAATATAATATGAATGTAGAAGTTGAAATTTTGATCTAGAAACACCCCCAGTGTCATTGAAAGGAAAATTTTCAAATAAGAAAAGCAATACTGTATGTCTTTTAACATTTGAATAATGCTGCATTTTCAAGATTGTTGATAGACAATTCTGTTGCAGCTTTTGTCTCAAGCAAGTCTGTCTCAAGTTAGATGTCTCATGAAAATTAAAATAATTGAAATGTTTTGCATGAGTAATTTTGCGTAAATCTCATATGACATCTAGTTTGGGAAGACTGATTGATTTGATTGAAATCTTTATTCTTTTTGATTGCAACAAAGGGTGCTAGGTTTAATTTTGGTGATCTTTTTGCAGAATTGCAGATTGGTTTGGTGGATTCATGAAGGCCATTCTTCTTGGTCTCTTTGTCTTTGCATCAGGGGGCTTTGCAGTCTTCTCCCTTATCTGCCTCAAGATAATCACACCAACACTGGCAGTTTTCTACTTGACATCCGTAGTTGGTGGTGTATGCCTAAACGGAGCAATACCTCTATTCTTTGAGTTATCAGTTGAAGCAAGCTATCCAGTCGCTGAAGGTATCAATACAGGTTTTATGACTTTCTCTAATAATGTGTACTGCCTTATATTTTTGACATTGCCAATGATACAATCTGTTGGGACGAAGTGGATGAACTGGGCGCTGGTTGGTAGCTGCATCATATGTATACCTATGATGTTGTTTTTCAAAGAGAGACACAGAAGACTCGAAGTCGATGTAAGGGCTGGTTGTGATGATGCTAGTAATATTAATGCTTAACCATCTATTCAAGCATACCTGTACGAAAATACAAGGCCATATAATAGCCATGTAGTTATGGCCTTATAACCTTGTTGTAGCCTGGAATAGCCTTGCTGTAACCTTGTAAATGGCTTGAAAAATGCTAATTAACCTTGTAGAAGCCTTGTGGAAACCTTGTGTTAGACTGGTTGCAGCTTGGAATCTTACTGATAGCCTTGTAATTTTCTTCCAAGGTTAGTA
>REGL01000003.1:431205-472029 GCA_004194395.1 Aurelia aurita complex sp. Pacific | reverse complement strand
CACACGAGATAAAAGACTCCAGCACCCTTCAAATTTTCAACAAGCAAATAAGGTGCTGGAATGGTGATAAATGCAACTGTAGGCTTTGCAAAACATATTTATAACAGGTTGGGTTCATAACAGGATAGTTATCGAAGTTCTTGTAATTATACATATACAAATACATATTATTTTTAGATTAGACTTGTAAATTTTGTGAATAAGTAGGCCTTAATTAGCTGTAATTTTAGCTATGGTTTTGTTTCAGCCTACTTTTGTAAATAAATAAATGATGATGATGATGATGATTTTTGACAAATAATTTACATCAAATGGGACCACTTTCCTGTCACTGGCTATAGTCAGAATGTAGATACCCCTATATCTCTTTTCTTCTGAAATGAAATTGATACAACTGCAGTTTCTAATTAGTTGCCATACTTTTCCTTAGTAGGGTCTGGTTATCAGGCTACCATGTCGTTATCTAAAGCATTATTTCTCCATCGAGATTTAACCTCATATTTCCAGACCTCTTAGAAATTAGAGTTATCCAGTGATCACACCTGGACATAAGATTTGTAATAGGGAAGCAGTAATGCCTCTCCTAATGATGAAATGAATATATAGAAAACAAAGAAAAAGATATTTCAAGGTCTTATTCTGAAAATTCCCCACATTCGAGGGGAGCCTGGAGGGGGCAAGTGCTATCAACCTCCTCAAACAAGCCAGGCCTGCTTTATTACCTTTACCATTCTTGTCCGTCTCCTGGTGAGCATCTCCTATTGCCATCGGAACTCTAAATTTGGTAGCATCGCCAGTTTCAACGATTTCTTTTAATTCATCTTCTGACAAGTCCTTTGGCTTCAAGACTCCCTCTGAAGTGCAGACATTCACAAATATCTTCTTTTCATTTTCATCCAAAGTTTTCAAACAGAAACCAGGTTTTGGAGCAACTGTCTTACTTTCTGGTTCATTATTTTGTCCATAAGGATCTTTTACTGAATCAAGTAATAACTTGTTGTAAAGTTTTGACCCCTCTTCGATGCCACCCTCAAGATGCTGATGCTGATCTGAAGACATGTCACAGCTGCAGAGAGGTAGTAAGAGATATAATAGTTGCTAATAAACTGGTTGGTTAACAAAACGGCAAATGGGCAAATTTTGTGTATGATGTACTGTACCGGGTGAGTTAAAAAACGTACACATTTGGTGGGCTGTGGAAAAAGTAGTATGAAGCCAATATTCAAAATCAAAAAGTTAATATATCAATGAAAGGATAACAGAAGATTTCAAAAATAGATCTAATTGACATAACCTAGGTTTTGCTAATTTCAGATCATCAGTCTGCAAAATGCACGAACGTTCATTTATTTCATGTAATTTATTTGTCTATTTCCTGTTTTGAAGAGCCTATTCTGTGCTGCGTACAGTTGCTGGTGAATTGAAACACATGAAGCAGGAAAATTACTCTCTCTCCTGCTGGTTTAATGTCTATTTTTCTATGATTTTTCTTTTATATCATTAAATTGTTGTCCAAATTATTTAGGCCCTTTCCTGTTAAAGTTTATGGTTTAGACTTAGTTTACCAAACAATTTGTCCAATTTTCACTTTCACAGTACATATTCAAATGCACCACACTCTTTAAACAGGCTTCTTAAATTAAAAAGAATTGCATACTTGCCAATAATCTCTTTCAGTGCCAAAATGAAGATCGATTTTGATCAAAAAGATTTTTTCGCCGTCCTGTTTGTTGTACTGTTGCTGTTGTTGCAGTTGTTGTTGTGGTTGTCGCTATGGTGTTGTTGCAGTTGTATCATTTGGGCCTAAACAACAAAATCAAGTCTCACAGACAGCAGACAGCAAGACCAAACAAGCACTAAACACAAAGTGAAGAAGACGGCGTTCTAAGGTATTGCCTGGGTGAGCATTGACATTTAACATGCAGTAATAGTATTTAGTATGTGCAGAACTATCGCACTTCTTGCATGCCACCACAACACAACGGAGATTTCAAACTGATTTCAATACCAACCAACCACCGCTATTCAACTGCTACAGTACATGCATGCATGCATGCACACACATCACACAAGATTTTTCATAATGAGATTTTTTGGGCTAGTTTGCACTTTAGCGGACACACTTTTAACATTTCTCCGTGTGTGAATTTTGTACCGATTTTGGATGGAAAATGCATCAGTACTAAGGTTAAAGTATACCTATTGAACCAGCGTGGGCTTGGGGGTGGCAGCCCCCAAAAATTATAACGAAACGAATTCATTGATTGCCTGTTCCTGCTGCAGTTTTAGGCCATATTTAAGTCATGTTGACGTTCTCCAGTAAGTGCGAATTAGTCGAATTACGTTCGAATCTTGCATTATCCAATCACATGATAGGATTTACAGCACTATTTTTTAGAAAGCCAATCAGCAGTTAGTTCTAACAATACAATTCAACTCAACCTCTGTTTTCCTTGGAAACTGTGTCCGCCAAAGTGCATTTGTCCTGTGATTTGGCCTACACATAGTAGCGAGTGAAACAAATTTGAAGGTGTGAGCTGCGAGTAGACTTTAAAAAAGCTGCGAGAGATGCAAAATTAACAATCTGTCTTTTGTTCTCCCCTGCGAGAACCTTTTATTATAGCTGCGAGTAGCTAGTTTAACATAATTTCATAGTTGCGAGTGAATGCTAGTTTTCCAATTTGGCACAAGAGAACGCCACGCCACTGCTTCGCTAGTCTGCACGCACGGGCAAGATCTCGTCGAGAACTGCCATACTCTGCATGCACTGGAACTGAAAGGATTCCTGGTCAGGGCATGAAAATAAATACCCACACGGCTGGGGGGTCGCTGAAAATTTTCCATTCGTAACGGGTCATCTACAAAAGACTTTCGTCCCTGTTAACGGATTTTGTCCGTTAGGGAGGAGGGGGTCTCACCTGAATCCGTTAAAATTGTCCTTTTGGCGATGAAAATCCTGTGAACTTTGAAACAATGTTTTGATATTTTTAATGATAATAAGTGAAGATGAAGTTGTGGTGCTTAGCGCCAAAGGATGACAGAAGTAGAGAAGACCTTAAAGTCTGCTACCCCTTGTCATGACGCTCAAGTGGTGGGGCTCTACCTTGGATCGAACCCTGCCTGCCTGACTGTTCTGGCTGCAAAGTCAGAGGATTTACACCACTGGGCCACAACACCTTCGGCATTTCTAGCAATTTCAGTATCTCGATTTTCAAATCGGCCATTGGTGATATATTCCTTCTATCTATTTGATAGGAATGGCATAAGCTGCACAAATGAGCTCATGCACCATAGACAGAACATATGCAGAATGGAGTTTTGAAGATGACATATCAAGCAATGAGTTCTGGTGATGTTGACGGTTCTTCTTTGACAGCTGAACAATATCTTGGTAAACTAAGATCTATGAATTTGTTTCATATTTACTCCTTTAAGAATTGCAGTCTGGAGCCTCCAAGTTATATGTGGTGTTCCAAAAAAGTACTCCTATCGAAAGATCACCAAAACTCAATTATGAAACCTGCCAAAAAAATCTCTCTTAATGATCCAAATATAGTTTATGATGAAACTTTTACTTTTTTGGTGATGGTACCTTTTTAGGACACCTGACATTTTGTTGAAAAGTCTAGGCAAATTTGCCAAGAACTATCAATCCATTGTATTTTAAATATTTGTTAATAGGTCATAGTTAAAAATTGGATGAAGCAAAAAGAAACATCCAGATTGTATTTCCAGTAATATCATTTGGACCTACTTCAAAGCAAAGGAAATGCTTTGTTTTTGTAGGACATACTGCAATGCAATTGTACAGAAGCAAAACTGGATATTACAGTTTTCCCCTCAAATTGTAATTGTGATCGAAAAACAATTCTAGTTTATCTAGCCTGCCCAGTGCAAAATTGATTCCAAAGTAACAATGTTATGCCCTGTGGGGCTTTAAATTTTGACCTTTGTATCATTTAGCAGCATCGGACCATTAAGGGGGACGGGGGCTTGTGTAGGCCACTGAGGAATTTTTTAATGTACANTTTGGACCTACTTCAAAGGAAAGGAAATGCTTTGTTGTTGTAGGACATACTGCAATGCAATTGTACAGAAGCAAAACTGGATATTACAGTTTTCCCCTCAAATTGTAATTGTGATCGAAAAACAATTCTAGTTTATCTAGCCTGCCCAGTGCAAAATTGATTCCAAAGTAACAATGTTATGCCCTGTGGGGCTTTAAATTTTGACCTTTGTATCATTTAGCAGCATCGGACCATTAAGGGGGACGGGGGCTTGTGTAGGCCACTGAGGAATTTTTTAATGTACAGTACAAAGACCTTGAGCCAGATTTTTACCCATAGAATTCTACAGTACAGGCAGAAGAAGCGAGTTTTGTTTTAGCATCGAGTCCCATTCAAAATGCGAAAATTTAAAGTCAACATTTATTTTTATTTACAATATATCTTACATTCTACTATTATACCTTTCTAATTACTATACAACATTACAAGTACGAAACCAAGGGGAGCGAAAGACAATGACTACCCCATGGCCAATAATTGAATACACAGAATGTTAAACTGTATACCGTCACACTATGAATAACTAATAATTAATGGATACTATGCTAGATTCTGTCTCATATCAGATGTCAGGTCTGGGTTGCGATGAATTTAATGATGTCACAAGCGCAACTCATTCTTGTTGTTTAAAGTAAATAGAATGCCTGACATCTGATGTGAAACAGAATTTGCAAAGAAAAGAAACATTATTACGATAAGGGACTTGGTACAGTAGTTGTTTAGTACATAGCTGAAGTCTCAATAGATCTTAATCAAACCGACCAGTTTTGTGGATGAAATGTAAAGTTAATTTGAGCATATATTTGCTCAACTCATTAGAAAGGTCTGGATAACCATATAATAAAAGCTGCATCAAAGATTGATAATTTGTACAAATGGTCGTAATATTTCAACAAGTTCAGCGAGAAGAAGATTGTGTCTTTGAACATCGAAAGAAGGGCAGAGCAACAAAAAAAGCTCTCTGTCCTCAATGCAATCGCTTGTTGGGCACATTGGGTTTATGGTATCCCTAAAATTATGCTTGAATTTGTGGAAATGTGAAAGTCAAGATTCCTTTGTGATCAAAAGTTGCCAGAGTGCAATCCTGCAATTTCAGTCTTTTAAAATTCTGTTTGATACCCCCAATAGTAATCACTCCTAGGGTGTGTACTGTACAGTATACTGTATGTTGCAACTTCATACAGTATTTCTCATGAAGATCATATGTTTATTTTGCAGCAAAATATCACATCAACATTTATTTTGAGGTTAGTGCTTACCAACCCTGTGTTATTGTTCTACAAAGGGCCTCATTTACATCAACACTAGTACCTTGAATCTGAATTCTCAATAATTTTGTCAAGGGTCTTTTTAACAGTAGCTCTTACCTCTCAAGATTTTGTCAGCATGTGAAGATTTCTTTTCAGAATCCTTGTAAATTCTTGTGATGCTAATGTTTAATAATTAGACCTGTACTGTAATGTGTCTGTCTGAAAGTAAACAATTGCAGATTTGTTTGGTGTTTGTGTACTAGAATTGTGAGAGCCAAGATTTATATCTTTGTTTTGACTCTTCAGGATGTTTTTTTTTTTTTTTTTTTTTTTTTATTGGGTTTATGGTATCCCTAAAATTATGCTTGAATTTGTGGAAATGTGAAAGTCAAGATTCCTTTGCGATCAAACGTTGCCAGAGTGCAATCCTGCAATTTCAGTCTTTTAAAATTCTGTTTGATACCCCCAATAGTAATCACTCCTAGGGTGTGTACTGTACAGTATACTGTATGTTGCAACTTCATACAGTATTTCTCATGAAGATCATATGTTTATTTTGCAGCAAAATATCACATCAACATTTATTTTGAGGTTAGTGCTTACCAACCCTGTGTTATTGTTCTATAAAGGGCTTCTTTTACATCAACACTAGTGCCTTAACTTTGAATTCTCAAGAATTTGTTCAAGGGTCTTTCTGACAGTAGTTCTGACCTCTCAAGATTGTATCAGCATGTGAAGATTTCTTTTAAGAATCCTTGTAAATTCTTGTGATGCTAATGTTTAATAGTTAGACCTGTGCTGTACTGTGTGTTTCTCAAAGTAAAAAATTGCATTTGCTGGGTGTTTGTGTACTAGAAGTGTGAGAGCCAAGCTTTATATCTTTGTTTTGACTTTTTAGGATGCCATAACACAACTTTTGGAATACAGGGAAGAGAACCCTAAAGTTGATCCAACCAAATTCTTCCATGAATAGTAAGTGTCTCTTTTCATCACAAGTAACTCTCCAAACATCCTTAAACTAAGCCCACAATATTGTGCCTGCAAAGCAAACTAGGAAACAAAAATACTCTCCAGTCCCAAATAGATGTTCCACCATTTATAAAATATCAAAAATTCTTCCCACCTCTTAGCCTTTTTAAGACCCCTTGCTAACTAATTACTTTCCAAGTTGTGAGAAAATTTTCCTAAAGTTAGGAGAAATCGATCAGAATTTGCTAATATAATGCTTCTGCTTGAAATTAAGACTTCCCACTACATAAGACTCCCCACTTATTAATTTTTCAATATTTACCCACCCCCAATTATTAACACCACCCCTTCTATGTGGTACTGTAGAGTAGCTGTGTTCTAGGTTGGCTGGCTCTTTCTGCTTTCTTATATCCTCATAAAATAACAACAATAACAAACTTGTTAATACGATTTGCAAAGAGCATGGTAATGCAGTACATATCAACATTGTGGCCAGTTTCACTCTGCTGGTGTGCAGCCTTTAAATCCAAAGTTATGAATGACTTTCAAGAAAATACCACTTCAAAAACTTTCAAAACATCTGAAAACTATGATATTCAATCTTGCTTTCCATGCTAAAATTGCACCGGATGAATAAAAAAAGGAGTCAACACCTTTGGCAGGCTGTGGTATTATGATTGCGTAGTTGAAATTCAAAAGTAAAATGTTGATCTATCTATCAGTCAAACGATAACTTAGATGTGAAAATTTTGTTTGATAAAACAGATGGATAAAACCATTCATTTTTAGACATAGACCCAGAAATAAAGAAAACGCTGGAAATGGGTCTTTAGGGGAATGAGAATTCCACGTTTGATTCTGGTCCATGATTTACTTGGCATTGATGCATGCAAGATGTCAATGGCAAGTAAATCATGGTCAGAACTGGACGTGGAAGTCTCGTTCCCATACAAGCCCTCTACCAGCATTTTTCTAATTTTTAGGTCTAAAAGATAAGTGATCTTACCAAATAAATTTTTGCATCTAATTTAGCATTTGATTGATAGATTAGCAATTTAGTTTTGAATATCGGCCATGTACTTTATATTCCACAGTCCATCAAATGTGTTAACGTTTATTGCTCACCCATCAATGTAATTATTTACTCGTCAACGCTGGCTTCACAAATCCTAGTTCGAATCTCTTCGTTGCTTTCAGAAAAGTGGATTTATTTCCAAAACTACTCCAAAAAGTTTCGATTTTTTTCGTTCCATCTTTAGCTATGCAGTTGATCTACAACTTTGCAAAGTCTGATTGATAAAGCTTGGCTAGATTTTCTGCAATTGAATTTTATATTTCTGTTTACTTTTGGACATCGAAGAGAGAAAGTGTTGGTCAACAGATTAGTCCATGCAGAAGGAGTTGAACGCTTTGCAAAAAAAAAGTTTAATTTTAGATCTATGCTCGTTGTGGACTCTTGAAGAAATTGATACTCCATGAATGCACATGAAAGTCTCGAAAGACATCCACAGCATGGTTTTGTGAAGTCGCTGGCAAAAGTTAATTAAAATTAAAATTTATGTATGTTAAAACAGTTAATTAATTATTTACTCGTATTTAGCTTCACAAGTGTTCGACGTGGAGAGCATACACTACTACGTGATTACAGTTTTATAGCATCAACACCGCACAATCGATCATCTTTCATTCGAAGTTTCTGGAAATGTTTCAGGCCAGTTGGAAAAAATGGAGGTACAGTAGCATGCTTCGTAAAAATTTGTATTTGGGCTTTTTATAACTCCATTCGCCGTTTAGATTGTCTGACAATTCATGCGCACATATGTTTTATATTTGGATCATTGACAAAAGAGATAAAGGAGAAATGATTTTATAATGGATTTGGTAATCGAATTTTGATGAATTTTTATACGGGAGTATCTCTTTTCGGACACTCAGTATTATGCTGTGAAGTTGTGCAATTGATACATATAGGAATATTTCAGATTTCTTATCTCTGAAATTGCATCAAATATATGTCCCGGTTGAGTCAATAAAAAAGCCCTGCGTTTGAAAAAATGCTGCCCCCTGAACATTCAAGCAATTACATTGAAAGCTGTTTGTTTTATTGCCGACATGTTCAATTAGGCTCAGTAATTTACCCGGCTTTAATCGGCCATTCCATCCCTTCGATATGGGAGATTTTCTGCATGATATGGGAGGCTTCATTTCCTGAATAAGTCATTCATACTATGGAAAGACCTTTTCTTCCCCCCAAGAGGATAGCACCTGCAAAAGCGTGCTCAAGTCATTGCTGTATGGTAAACATATCAGGAAAACTTGCTCATTTTAGCACGTTTTTTAAGTTTTCTCGCATGGACATTTTTAGAAAATCCCTTGTAAAATCTGATCGGAGTAACCAATTTCAGCCAGTAAAAATTCTAAAAATAATTGAACGTGTTATTTATTCAATCAGTTGCAAAATAGCATTACTTATATATTCAGGGAGTAGTAGCCTTTCAAACGCCGGGCCTTTGTTTTAACTCATCCGGTAAAAATATGAGGACCTTGTGTTTCATCTTCTTTGAAGTATTTATTGAAAGTCAAGCACTAAACCACCTTCGAATCACAAATGTTTTGCTTTCCACAAATTTTAACATATTTCAGCTACTTTTTTTTAGCAATACTGCTTTTGTCTTTGATTTTCGTGTATCTGTTCTTTTCATACAGGTCTGCACAATGTCAAAGAATATCACTCTTTGGTCTGCCTCCTGTGTCCCAACTTTCCATTTGAGGTCTTGCACAAAACAGCACAGTGAGTCTATTAATAGTCTAGCTTCATTAGATGGTTGTATCCGACGTTGCACTGGGTAATTCATTGATGTTCTTCGGGGATTTTCGTAGTATCAGTGAAGTTAGATTTTCTACTAATAGTCAAACAAACATAGGGCTCAAATCTTTAAAAAGGTCGGTGTAAAATTCTATTACAATTTTTTCTTTGAATTGAATGGCTTGAAAGTAACTTATGGTACTTTGCTGTAGATATGCCATGGAAATTTATTGATATCTTGATTAGTTTCAAAGTGGCGGTATTCATTAAATTTGAGGCTATGACGTCGTCACATTTCTAAATCCTAAACCAGAAAAGCAATAGATTTCTGTATTCCACCATATTGTAGACCTTCATAATCTGTGGTCTTCTTGAAGGTTATATAATTTTTCCTCTGTTGGTTTAGGGTTTCCGATGATTTAGACTTTTTTTTTTATTTCTATGAATTTTTTTAAATAATATAATTGTCACCACTTTCAAAAAAATTAAGATATCAAAAAATTTCCACGGCAGATTTACGGCATAGTACCATAAGTTACTTTAAAGCCATTCAATTCAAAGAAAAATGCCATAGAATTTTACACCCACCTTTTTGAAGATTCGAAAGATTTGAGCCCTATGCTGTCAAAACGTATTTCTTGTTAGGTATTCTAAACTTGAAACAGAAAATTGTATTTCAATTTCTGTTCTATTTCAGAAGTAAAATTCAACATTCTGGTTGGGTATACCAAAGATCTAATTATTTCTAGTGACGGTAGCAGTACTTGTCTTCCAGTTGGAAAAAAAACTTGAAAATAAATCTTGAAAAGAATTGTTGATCCATCAGTAGCACGAAATATTATGAGCCTTCCCCGGAAACCTCTTTCTACTTTTTAAATTTAAGTTAAACAATTTATAACAATTTAAATATAAATTTTAAATTTAAGTCAGCTATATTTATGCTTTCCAGTATGCTAAACTGGGCCTGATATGCAATTCTATACAATTTTTATTGATGCAATGCTTCATGATAGCAAGTTTGCTCACAAAGCTCCCAAATTTGCCCATTGTAACGTTATCACTAGGATAATCAATATCATTTTGGCACTTAATTCATAACGCTACAAAGAGAACATTTTAAAATTTTAACTTGGTTAATTCGCAGAATTGCTATTTTTGTCAATCACTGAAATGCTTGCTTTTCGCTCGGTATTCTTAACGTTAAAGACCCACTTTCAACCATGATCTTTTGTTGGTTGAAGGAACAGCAAGACGAAGAGAACCTCGGCGCAAAGCGACGTTAAAGATAATATGAAAATCGACTTTGGCGCCACAAAGGTTCATGGTTGGCAAGACAAGGGCAAATTTTGTAACACAATAGCAACAGTTGCCGTTGATTGACACCTCAATTCAAAGCGATTGGCGATTGCAGGCAAAGGACATTCTCTCAACCAGTAATTCAAATAAATCTGAATGAAATAAACAAAATCCGCCAGGCAGAACTTTAGATTTACCCATCTTCTTTCGTTAGAAGCACACAACTTCTCTTAAAAATCACCTTTTTCGGGGAAACTTTTGCGGCTTTGTTTGTTTTGAATTACTGGTTGAGAGAATTTCCTTTGTCTGCCGTCTTTAATCGCTTTGAATTGAGGTATCAATCAAGCGAAACTGTTGCTATTGTATTACAAAATCTGCCCTTGTTGGTTGGCAATGGGTCTTTCCAAGACTGTCGGTATTTAAACTAATAACAATTTAATCAGTAGGACTAAGAGAGAATGAGGATTGGCAAGTGTGGGTAAGTGTAAGATCTTTCTTGGATGTACTTACTAATTTTTCGTTTGAGTGAGATATTTTATTGATGGTATTGATGTTAAAGGACAAGTCCGGGGTGTTGGTATGATTGGTGATAAAATACAAGATAATACTGCTATGAATGATGTATGATACTTTTTTCCACTATTTTTCGCCTTCTCCTAGTGAAATTACGTATTCAAATAAGCCATTTGAGTGAAGTGACGTCATATCGCACAAACGAAAACGAGGCTGTGTGATTGTGTTTCGTCTCTTAATCGCTACTAGCCTCTTTAGCGTGTACTCATGCATTGAAAATGGCACGAGAACACGATAAAGAGGCTTGCTGTGATAAAAAGGCGAAAAACAATCACATAGTCTCGTTTTCGTTTGCGCGATATGACGTCACTTCGCTCAAATTGCTTATTTAAATACGTAATTTCACAAGGAGAAGGCGAAAAATAGTGGAAAAAGTATCATACATCATTCATAGCAGTATTATCTTGTATTTTATCATCAATCATACCAACACCCCGGACTTGTCCTTTGACATTACATTCTCTTCTCTTAGAATTATTCTGATGGATGATGCAATGGATTGCTTGATATCATTTTCTGACTTCCTTTATGCATTTCAGCTGCAGCTTTATTTTGAAAGTAAGTTTTCAGTTTATGGATGTCTTGAGATCGCGTGAAAGGGGCCTTTGCATCCAACTTACCTTGCACGTGCCATCTCTTTGTTGGCCGCCATTTTCACGGACCATGAAAATGGTGACAACAAAGAGTCCACGATATGATATATTCGCAAAGCATGCCGGCTGCAAAGGCCCCTTTAAACGAATAAGAAAAATACTTTGATATGTTTACCTCTACTTTACGTTTTGTCACTTTTCATTGTGATGTTTGATAATAGGCCTTTAAACGCAAAATCCCACAATCCATCGTAAAAATACGAGAAACTATATAAAGTAATGTAATGTTTAGATTGAAAAACAGAGCGCCTTGTTTGCAGCAGCAAAGTCAACTTCCTTTTGAGAATACAGGTTTTGCCTCAAGTTGAAAGTTACTTTGTGTAAAGGCCTATTGTTGTAAAGATGGAATTTTCTACAATTTCCTACCATGTTCTAAGAACCACTATTCCGTGGCGACAGTACTGAAGGGTTAACTCTAAAATTCTAACGGTTAGAGGTATCTGATCGAAATTTTGGCTGTTTTCGATTAACAAGATAAAGTATGGAGAATGCAATATTTGAATTAGATAGAAATCAGTAATTTAAAAATAGTACAGGGTGTCCCAAAAAAATTGTGTCCCGTTTGCCTGAAGATGGCAGCTAAACGGCAAAAGATTCTTGCCAAAACTTTGCATGATGTTGCTCTTCAGATATTCAATTGAAGTTTGCTACCATCCACGTAAAAATCCGTTGAAAAATGATGGAGCTATGACCTTCAGTAGACCAAATTTGCCTGATGACTGAAACCAGCGGTCGGCCATTTTGTTTTACTATTTTGCAGCGATAAATAGTCCCATGGCTGAAATGAAACAGCAGCCTCCAATGTCATAGCTCTCGTGACAATTCTGATAATCATCGCATCAGAGAGCTTTCAACTATTTCTGACCTCACAGAAACTATTTCTTACCTCACATGAAGCTATTTTACAAATAACAACTACCACTAGCCATAGCCACCTCCTTCACTTCACTACAGCAGCAAGAACAACAGAAGCAGCAACATCAACACAGCAACAAAACGCTGCCTCGACACAACTTCACAAAAACAGTACTTATCAGTAGCTAAGGCAACCACAGGGCATTGTAAACGCAAGGGTAAATCTTTACGTGCATATGCGCTAAAGTTCCTTCCTCATTTTACCCAGGTCGCCCACATCGTATGTTTAGCGTATCTAGCGTATAATGAGATTTTCAAAAGCTATGTTCCCTTTTTTAGAACCAAAGTCCGTCTTTACAAACGCCCCACCTCTCCCGTCACACCGAGATCAGCCCGTCTTTCGACTAGCACAGCATAGCCCATCCCAATCTTCCCTCCCTTTACATTCCACTATCAGAGACTTTATTCCTAACCTTGCCGAACGGAAAGCCAATCCCTAACCCCCCCCCACCCTCACATTACACCTTCCTTACTGGAACATAAACTTAATAAATCAATTCAATTTGGGAATCGGGGAATCGGGAGAGTTTGGTGTTCAATAAGGGATGCTGAGTGCGACTAGTCTTATTACTCTCATATGCCACTCTGGCTAGGTTATTAGTTTCAAGGGAGACCTGGTAGTAATTAAATAAATACTTAATCAATTTCCTTTTATGTAGCAAATACCAAATAGGTTTCTTGTGGAACTTTGGTACTCTTCTTTTTCTTCCCTTTTTGCATTTCCGTTAGCATGCCTTCTTTAATGCAGTTGTGAAAAATAGGGACTTATTCACAGATTGTATGCATTCATCAAAAGGATAGCTGTCCTTACTAACCCCCTGTTTAACATGACTTCGTGTATTTATCTATTTATTGTTATTATTATACAGGAGCATACAGTTAAAATGATTTGATTCAAGTTACTTTAAAACTGTACATTGAAGTTAGAACTGCAGTTAGAATAGGTTCCTCCGCAGTGCTCTCTAAATCTGGCTATCTACCGGGTGAAACAGAAAAAAGTTCCCACTTTTGAAAATTCATAGCATCAAGAGTACTGAATGGATTGGAATGAATCAATATTTGCTTGACAGCCAAAAGATCGAAGTATTTTTGTGATTTTTCTCGCCTTCTTACGAGCATTGCAAAAATTGGTAAATTCGAGCTTACAAAAACTTGATGGTTGCAAAATGACTGAAAAAGGCCTAAAATGCTTGATCAAATCGTAAAGGACTCCTCGCTCAGAACAACAGAGAAAATTCAATTTCTCATGGGTGAGAGATATCGTCTGCACATCTATTGCCATGGGATTGAAAATCTTTAGTATCTGTTTGAGAATCTATGTCTTATAACTGTTGAGAGAAGTGAAATGCATGTGCGTATTGTTCTGAGTGATGAGAGTCCTAACTATTTGATCAAGTGTTTTAGGCCTTTTCGCAGTAATTTTGCAACCATGAAATTTTGTAAAGTTGAATTTACCTCTATTTGCAGTGCTTGTAAGAAGACGAAAAAAATCACAAAAATACGTTGATCTTTTGGCTTTTATCTAAAATCTGAATCATTCAAATCCATCTCGTACTTGTGCTGCTACAAATTTTTGAAAGTGGGAACTTTTTTCTGGCTCACCCGGTACCTGACATTGTTCAGATCTGCAAAGTTGTTTGCCTTTAGATTATTTGTTTTTGATAATTTTCAGCATTCTTGGAGAAATGTTCAAAAATATATCAAGATCTAGCAGGTGATGTATCAAAAATACCATCAGGTATTGATATCAAAGCATCGACAGCTGCCAGCGATGGTATAAGCAGTAAATTATTCATGGATACAATATCGAGGATGATATACCGAAAGCAGCTCAATACTACATTTAGGTATGAAAGTCTGATATTCAATATTATCTGCACTGATTAAAGGTTTATCCAAAAAATGGTTGGATGCTTGGCCAATGTGGATCTCTGACATAAGATATGGGGGACCTGGGTAAAATGAGGAAGGAACTTTAGCGCATATGCACGAAAAGATTTGCCGTTGCGTTTACAATGCCCCGTGGTTGCCTTAGCTGCTGATTAGTACTGTTTTTGTGAAGTTGTGTCGAGGCAGCCTTTTGTTGCTGTTGTTGATGTTGCTGCTTCTGTTGTTGTTGCTGCTGTAGTGACGTGAAGAAGGTGGCTATGGCTAGTAAAAGTTGTTATTTGTTGCTGTTTTGCTCGAATTGATGCCGTTGCTTGCGATGTTGTTGTTGCTTCCATTGTTGACAATGAAATTTAAGATGAAAATTGTTCGATTACGGAAAGGTAAACTGAGTTGGAAATTAAGTTTTCAATGTGCTTCAAAAAGATCTTCAGAAAGAGCTTGAAACAACCTAAAAATCGTTAAAACAGAGTTTGAATACACGTCTACCCATTTCAACGATCATACCTTGGGCAAAGGTGACAAATCTTTAAGAACATAGACAGACGATCTTAACTGCCGGATGCCCTGTAAGAGGAAAACATGTTTGAAAGAACATCAAAATTCGATTTGAACATTCATGTTCAAACGCTGTTTGGGCAGGTTGGGGTGAAAACCAGATTATTCTCCTGCTTTGGCTTATCTTTATGATGGCTTTAATTTTGGTGCACAACGTTCAGTGAAAGAAATTAGTGTACGAAATGTGTTGCAGACTTATTTTTCCTGTTAAATTTGCCAGTCGAGGACAGAACGTGCCTTATGTGCAATGAAAAACATCATTGAAGATGATCGAAATTTCCTGACTACCTGCTTCAAATACCACAGTTTACGAACTTGAACTGTATGAGAAAATTGAAACATCTGTCATAAGCTTCAAGCGTATCACACTCGAACAAAAATTTATTCATATGATGGCATGTGACAATCTGCAAATAATTAAATGAGTAGCATGTTTTATAAAAAATTCTGTTGAATTACGTGCAGATGATAATGTCAATTGCATATGACCTGGTTACCACCCCATCCCCCTTCTTTCTTCAATATCTACTAGTTGAACTTGGTCTTATTTCTTTTATATTAGTTTATTGCTGCAGTTCTATTAGTGTTATATACTTAGATTAGTCTCTTTGTTGCTGCTGTTGCCGTTGCAGTTCATTTTTTGTGTTTAAAGTATAATGACGCTGCTATTAAGTCAGCAAGTTATCATCATGAAACTTGGAATTGAATTGAATTGTTAACTAATCTAATTAAAGATCTTTTATTCCTCGTAGCTGCCCACCTGAAGCAGCACTTCAAGACATGCTATATGGAGCTACAAGAGTCTCGTTCTTTGGCTTCCTAATGGCTCTGGCAAAGAATTCAGAGATCAATTCTGGCATAGGTACTGTGTCTGGTTTTTGTCTTTCCGTCAGCAATTAATTTTGCCACAACAATATTTGTTTATGTTATTTCCTTACCTCGTTTGGGTTCATTTCCTGTATTGTTTACTTTTGCTCTCGTGATACATATGCACGTATTTGTTATGAGAAGCAAAGAAACTTTGCCCAGCTCTGGACGGTTTCAGAAATCATAGTTTTTGCGTGCTGGTACTTCTAAAAGGGTCTGTTTCATCCAGCATGCCTTGCCCGTGCCGTCTCTTGGTTGGCCTTTGTTGACGCCATTTTCATGGGCCATGAAAATGGCGACAACAAAGGACAACCCAAAGACGGCACGTGCAAGGCATGCTGGATGGAACAGACCCTTTAAAGGTTTCCTAAATTTCTTTGACATTTCTATAATACGTCTTGTTGTTTACATCGACTAGGATCTCGTGGGCATTAGAAAATATTCTAAAGATCATTTGGCAAAAGAAAAATGTCAGAAATTTTACTACCAAATTTTACAATTTGAAATAGATTTCTTTTCATCCCTCCTTTAGGTGTTTTGCCCGATAAATCACATCTGATGGATTTTAATGAGAAGGAATCCAGTGCAAGGTTTGTTTTAAAGTATTTACAAAGACTAGTCTTGTTGGGGATACGAGATACGGTTTGTCCGAGGAACTCATGTGTCCCTCCGTGCAGTAGGTTAATTCTCATGCGCTCGGCAGAGCTCCAACCCAAAACGCTACTGGGCATGAGCTTTAACCCACTGCACGGGGGGGGGGGCGCATACGTTTCCTCGTACAAACCGTTTCTCGTCTCCCCAACAAAGTCCTTTTGACCTCACCATAGGTGGCTAGACGCCGTAGTTGTTCTTGATTCCCATAGCTTTCTTCTTTTGCGGAGGAAAGTATTGTTTTACTACCACGGAAGAGCTCTTTCGTTATCTCCTCCGCAGAACTATAGAAATCATTCTTTCGCAGGTATATATTAGTTGCAGTCCTCCTCCATAGAAGCACACCAGCAGTGTCTAACTACCCATGTCGAAGGCGATAAGAAGGATACAGTACAGGGTGTCCCAAAAATTGTGCCCCGTTTGTGTGGCTGCTGTAGAGGCATTGTAATTTTGATTGTCCCGTTTATTATTTTGCGTGATCGTCCTTCACTTAACTTCCAACAGTCTTCATCCCCCTAGCTTTGTTTTAATCATTATTCCTTTGGGCTTGCCCTTTCACTTTCTTTACACGTAGGAACGGTAAACATACACTTTTAGTTGTGTATTGTCATTATGAGTATAAATATAGCCTCGTGCTTTTGGAACATTTAATTCTGATAATAAAGCACAGAATTGCTTCGAAACGTCAAAACAAATAACCACCATGGACTAGTCTAACATCAGTTTATTTTATTTATTTATCGGATTTGTCATACTGTAACCTGGATATGTCTCAAAATTAACTGCTCAAACTTGGAATGTCTTTTTCAATATGAAATGATTATCGTCGCAATTCTTGTACCCCGTTTATTATAATCGTATAGAATAGGCGTCGACTTGGAGTTTGAGACCTTGTTTGAGTCAATCAGACAAGTGGTTGCTGATTTATGGCAAAGGAACGGCAAAATAAGTGGTGTTAGCTTTAAAAACAGCAATTCTGCTGTTCTTGAACAATGTTAAAATCAAGGAAAATTTGAATGAAATGGTCATATTCAGATTTTCTCTACATTTGTAAAAGGGCTGACAGTGTTGCCTTCTAGATAAGCCACATTATCAACGTTTCACAAATGTAGAAAAAATCTTTATATAACGCTGGATCCTTTTATTGAAATTTTACTTCATTTTGACATTGCTGAGGAACGGTAGAAGTGCTGTTTTTGAAGCTACCATTTGCCTTTCCCTTTCGGGAATTTGCGAAGGCCAATAGGCCAAAGCTCTTGTTTGGACGTGGAGGCAAACTTGAACTTTCAAGATGATATGTTAGCTCTCAAAGCGCCAATATTAACAGACGAGGTATCTATGTTCAAGGTAACTATAGAGGAACATTGTGAAATTGATTCTTCTTTTTTATGTGTCATGCGCAAGAGCGTCGACGATCATGCACTTCCAAGCTTCTCTATCTTGACATGTATGAATAAGTTTACTTCCATTTGCTGTGTTAGTCCATTCTTTGATGTTGCTCAAATATGTCATCATCTGTCTCCCTCTTGCTCTTTTACTCTCTACTTTTCCAGTTAGCGATAGATTCTCTACGCCTTTTCTCCGCATAACGTGTCCTAAAAATGTAATTTTTGTTTTTTTGATCGTGTGTCATAGTTCTCACTTTACGTTAGCGATTGTCAGTACTGGCTCACTTGACACGATCAGTCCATGAAATTGATTAGCCATTGAATAACGCTATCTTTTAATTGCTGGAACCCAAGCAAATCTGTAAACTTTCTATGGGACACTCGATGTATTTATTTAATTGCAATCTATAGGTCATCGCCACGACCCTTAAGTGCAAAACCACCGAGACCACCTTCACGCACAAAGACATCTAAATAGTCAATGCACGGATCAAAGGTAATGGCAAGAACTTTCAGTGAAGCAACACCATGCAAAGGACTAGAGAAGTATCCCTCCATTTTATGTCTACAAACCAATAAGATATATTGGGTGGACTAAAAAGAACTTAAAGTGTTTGAAAATTCTTCATGCAGATAATACTTGAGGTATTGGAATGATTCAAAGTTTTTTTTCAAAGTTTAATTGATAACCGAAAGTCTGAAATTTTTTTGTGATTTTCTTCTATTTTTCTGAGCATTGTAAATATAGGTAAAATTGGATAGATGAAAATTCCTTTATTTCGAAATGCATGAAAACGGATCAGTAATCTCCTCCCTTGAAGCAATATGTAAATGAATTTCAATTCCCTGAAGGCTTAAAAAGTCATTTATGAAATTTAAGCTGGTTCTACTTGTTATTAGTTCTTTCCACTCATTACGCTCTTCTTTTGCTTTGGTCGATTTCTTTTGTTTGCTTAAAGGGGCTCCGTCGCCAAACCGTGAACAAATCTGATAACACCGCACGTGGCCATCGCTCTTCATTGTTTTCTGCAGTTTCTTTGGTGGCTTCACCCAAGCCACCAGAAAATGCTCTTTAAAAATCCACTTATTTCCAAGCAATCGTAAGAGATATGAATGTTTGGATTTTTCTTCTGTGATGTACAAAGATCTATCTTCAAAATGATACTTTTATTTTCGAAAAAACAGTGATATTGCCCATCAAAAAACTTCAAAATCACCTTTTCGACCGAAATTTGGAGACGGAGCCCCTTTAAAAAGTCATTCTTAACTCTTAGGTAGAGGTAGGAAGTGAGTAAGGAGATTGCATGTAATTCTGACCAAAAAAGGTTTCAGGCCTCTTCACACAATTCGAAGTTTTTTTTAAATCCAATTTTACCTATATTTCCAATGCTCATAGAAATAAAACAAAATCACTAAAATACTTCAAGCATTTTGCCATCAACTATTCAGTCCAACACCCAAATTATTCTCCACATAACGAGTTTCCAGACACTTGAAGTTCTTTTTGGTCCGCCCGGTAGATTGGCTTGGTAGACCGGAGCTATTTACCCAGTACGACCGGAGCTATTTACTGAACTAGTCTAACAACCGTGTGAACTGCACCCTTTTGCAAATATGCAACTGCACTTACTAAGTACCGGATGTCCCAAAAAAACGCAACAGATTTGAAAAATTATAATACAAACTGTTTCATACTCATTATCAAACAATGATCTTTTTATTCAAATCTGCAGTAGTTAGATTAAATTTGGATATATTTTCCAGTATTTTTGGTGATTTGGTTGTAAAGTTAACAATCAGCTCAGCAAACTTCAAAGTTACCCCTCTGTCTAAACCAAAGCTGCTGCATCAACAACGGTGAATTTAATGATATTAAACTATAAAACATGACAAGCCCTGCAATCCCTGAGCATTGCTGACAAATATGCCAAAAACACAAGTTAATTGAACATTGAACAGACACTTTCATTAAGATTTCTGTCCAAACTCCAAACACAGCTGCGCTTCTTGTAATGTCCATGATAGTTCTTTAGTTTTTTCTTAAATGACTAGAGTTAAACTTTCATTTATAAATGAACACTGAGAGCTCCCTCGAGGATGGATAACTCATGAATCAGCAAGGGACCCGTTGTTACAGTTTCTTAATCAATTTGTGTGCTCGTCCGTAATCCTGTGAAGTTGCAGATATTGCCCTGCTTTTAGATTTTCAGTATACTTTGCATTAATGCTGGTAGCCCTGGTTTTGCCCTGACAGCAAATTTGAAGTTTGTTGATGTTTGACTCAGCAACCAAGTCACCAAAAATTCTGAAAAGTGTTTCAAAATTTAATCTAATCATTTCAGATTTAGATAAAAATTATCATTTGACTATTAATTTGAAACAGCTTGCGTCACAGTTTTTTAAATCTGTTGCGTGTTTTTGGAAAACCCGGTGGGAATCTGATATTTGCATTTTTTTATTCTGTAATTCATTTGTCACGAGAATATGGATGCGTCCGATAAAGATTTGACTTATTTGCTCTTTGAGGCAATTCTAACTTGATAATTGAATGCCTGATTCGGCAGTTTTCCTTGTCTCATAATGTCATCGCATCTGATGGAATTGAACGAGAAAGACTCAAGGAGTCATTGAAATAAAATGTTTTTTGGGGGAAGGGGTACTGAATCAGCCAAAATAGTATTTGATGAAGGTTGAGCTCCTAAGACATTTTCTTTTGATTACAAATTTTTCTAAGTTATCAATAGTTTCATTTCTCATGAACTTAGATGTGGCTACTCGTAGTAGTTGCTTGGTATTTGCTTTAGGTAAGGACTTGGCTCCTGAACTCTAATAAGCAAACATGAATTTGTGTCGAAAAATGACGTTTGCTCCTCTGTGTGCTCCTGTCCTGAAAGTATGTCAGACTATCCCAAAAATCTAGGGGAGCTGCCTGAATCCAATCTCGTCCCCAGAGTGAGTTCGTTCCTTCGCGATCAGAGTATGACGTCAGAACACCCTGGGAACGAGGTTGGCCTGAATCAAGAGTCATTGTTTACACAATTTTCTGCCTGAATTTGGCAGATTTTTGCAAATTTTGCAAGAGGTTGGATATCAACTATACAATCCCACGACCTCTCGGCTCGTGCGCCTATCGTACTAATACCATATTTGGCTTTTACCATATTTGGGTTGGCCTTTGGCTTGGATTTGGCACAGGAAGATGATGCATTTCCTCACCCCCAAAGAGCATCATCTCAGACGGGCGAATTTACAACGCCGGTATGATGGGTTTACTAACGCAATAATGAGTAAATGTCATCAGTAAATTGGTGTTATTGAACTGATTTCGATATGTGAAATAATACTGAATCATTGTTGAGTGCAGAAATTTCACATGTTAACGGACTAATTTTTCAAGGTTATGTTATAAAGACCTCCAAAGATTCCCGTAACAAAAGTCGGTTGGGTGGTAGTTATCTGTCTAAAATGAGCTATTTGCACATGTATTGCAAATTGGTTGGTCAGTTGTGCCTCCGAACGACATTGCCAGAGCTACTGTAGCCAAGACTTCCCCTTTAGAGCAAATGTTTACGCAAACTGAAATCATTTATCATAAAAGTTGCTTGGGTGGCAGTTATCTGTCTAAAGGGAGCTATTTGTACATGCTTTGCATACTGATTGGTCAGATGTGCCTCCGAAGGACACAACCAGAGCTACTGTAGCCAAGAACCCCTTTCAAAGCCAATGTTGAAGCTAACTGAAATCGTTTATGTGTTTGCTGTACTAAATGCTTCACCTTGCTATATTGTAAAGGAAAGGATAAAGCTTCCATCCACCTCTCTCCCCGTTAATAGTCCTGGCTTCTTCTCTGGCCGCTCCAGTCCTGCACTTAGCCTTTTTCGTTCTAAACTGTGTTTACTGTTAATTGCGCTATGTAAACTATCCAAAGAACAAAGCAGTCTCCCTTTGTAAATGTGCCTAGCAGTTTAAATATCCTGGCTACTTCTCAGGCCCCGCCAGCCCTGCATTTGGCCTTTTTTGTTCTAAACTTAGTTTACTAGTACCGTAGAAGCTCTATTAAGCCCCCTTCTCTATTACGCCCCCCCCCCACTTATATCAAATTCCAGAGGTTACCAAAGATTTTCCATTTATTGAGCTAAATAAGTTTGCATGTTAATTTTGATATGGTTTGAGATAAAACTGTGTCGAATTCATGTATTTAAAGCGAATAACCTGAGTTAAAAGATGAGATCTCACAGGTTTATAAATAACCTATTGTATTTGATAATCTAGCGAGTGGCGGAAAAAAGCAAAGCCAAAGAAAACAATGGAGGTATAAGGTGTTTCTTTGTCCTATTTATAGACAAGCGCTATATATCTCAGGTCATTCACTTTAACTCGTAAAATTGTATGTTTAAACTGCAAAATGTGGTGTAAAAGAACTAAAAGTGTCCAAAATTAAATAAGCCCCCAGGGGGCTTAATAGAGTTTTTACTAATTACATTACTGTCCGATTATGTAAACTATCAAATGGACAATGCAGTGCCCCTTTGTCAAGATCTCTAGTGGTTCGAAATACTGGTTACCTTCTTGGCCCCTCCATTCCTGCTCTTAGCTCTTGGACTGTTATGGAAACTATTTGAAAGAAACAGCAGACCCCCCTAGTCAAGACGCCTATCTACTTTTCAAATTCCTGCTACTGTCTCTTATAAAGTGGGTTAGCAGAAAATCGTATCTAGCAATGCATCTGTTGTTGTTGGAAATACCGGGTGTCCTAAAGCATAGCTTCCAAATCTTTAGCTCTAGGTGAAAAGGTGGGTGTAAAATTCTGTGATCTGTTTCCTCTGATTGAGTGGCTTGAAACAAACAAACTTATCTTTAATTTTACCGTTGGACTTTTCAGAAGTTTTAACTCTTTTTCGAAATTTCAGCGTATGTTGCATTTCAAGTCATTTGAGGGCGTGACGTCATCAAATTTCTAAATGATAAACCAGAAAAGTGACAGACTTTTGCTTGATACCATATTGTAGACATCCATGAAGTATGGTTTACTTCGAAAGTGTTTCATGTTGGTTCAAACAGTTTAGAAATTACGATGGTTTTAAGTTTTTTTGAAAATTTTTGTTGAATTCTTGAAAAAGTAGAAAAACACTCTGATTCTGAAAATATTGAAGATTTCAGAAAAGTTCAACGGTAGAATTATAAAGAAATAGCTGAAGTTTCTTTGAAGTCATTCAGTTCAAAGAAATAAGTAACTGGATTTTACACCAGCCTTTTTAAAGATTTGGAACCTATGCTGTGTCCTAAACTCAGCGTTTTCCGAAACGTAAAATCACGGATGAATTACCTATCATTTTGAAGCAAGAAAGCTATTTTACATACAGAAATTTATTTAACTAACATCGGTCATATTCTTTTAGATTTCATCAAAAATAAATGTGTCCGTCTTAGTTGGCACTGATTGTTAATGCATTCAGATCGGTACATACACTCATATTTTGTTAGAAACAGCCTATAAGAAACGGTAGGCTCAATTTTTCGAAACTGAAGAAACTATTACTATACCTGAATTGAAAAAGCTAAGAAACTATTGTAATTTGCACTCAGAACTTTTTTGGCGCTGAACAGTAACAGTTATAAAAACTGTTGTAACGTTGTTTGAGTGCGAATTATGTTAGCTATTACCCCGGGGCTATTACTAGTTTCGGGGTCTTACTAAGTAATTTGGAATAGAAACCCTTGTTACAAATATAGATTGACTCTACACTTAGAGTTTTAAGAATATAAGAAGCATATAAGAAACTTTGGTAGCAAAAGTGCCTTAAAATTTAAGAAACTACCTACCAGCCCCGAACCTTAGTTTCTTATAAAAAAGGAATGTAATTTGTGATGGTACATTTTCTTGCGACATAGTTGTGTGACACCCTGATAACACATATTTATGAGAAAAGAGTTCCGACCACTTCCCATGAGCTAGTTACCTTGCAATCGTAATTTAAAGTATCAGTAAATTTTAACAACGCTAGCTGTCGAAAATCAGGTCCTAAAACCTTGCCGTATTAAGGAAACACAAATTCTCAAAGTGACAAATGTGCTTTATGGCAAGGAAATGAATATCCTGTTCGGTACCTTTTGCTCATCTCAATTGGANAGCCCCGAACCTTAGTTTCTTATAAAAAAGGAATGTAATTATTGATGGTACATTTTCTTGCGACATAGTTGTGTGACACCCTGATAACACATATTTATGAGAAAAGAGTTCCGACCACTTCCCATGAGCTAGTTACCTTGCAATCGTAATTTAAAGTATCAGTAAATTTTAACAACGCTAGCTGTCGAAAATCAGGTCCTAAAACCTTGCCGTATTAAGGAAACACAAATTCTCAAAGTGACAAATGTGCTTTATGGCAAGGAAATGAATATCCTGTTCGGTACCTTTTGCTCATCTCAATTGGAATACATGAGCACCGAACAATTAAAGCTTTAATTTGGTAAACACATAAGCTCTGTAGTAAGTCACAGCATTGGTCCTAACTCCCAATGATGATTCAAAATTCTGACTGTGCTGTCCAGCAACGATTTGACAAGACGTTATGTTTCAGTTTTCGAGTTAAAGTGACCTTAATTATTTGCTTCCGATTCTTCTTAAATGACTCCCAGTAACGGATTGATTTCCTAGGGATGAGAATGTCCTGTTCGATGATTTTCCATCATCCTTGACCTAGATTTGACTTAATTCATTTTTTAGCGTAACGTAAAAACTCGCATGCACTTGTTTTCACATGGAACTAAAAATTTGAGCCAGTGCTGAAATTTTGTTGAATTGTCAGGTTTTGAGTACACTCTTTTATAAGAAACTGGCTTATAAGAAACTAGTACTGCGATGACCAAAAATTTAAGAAACTCTAGTACTACGCTCAAGAACAGTGAAGAAACTCTAAAACTTTATTTCTGTATGTCTCTCTTATTCTGTCTCTCTAACAAAGGTACATTCGTCTTTTCTTGACTTTTAACTGCAAAATTGGTAACTTTTTGCCTTGATGTGCATGGCTTCTTCTTGATGACAATGTCAATGCAAAATGGAAGCCCTTCCTCGAGAAGAAGGCTCAACTTCGAACAATGCCGCAATTTTAGGCCCAAAAAAATAAGAAACTAATTAAGAAACTTTTAGTACTAAAACACCGAGATTTTCATGCGAAATTAAGAAACTTTTAGTCCTAAGTGCTGATCCAAGTTTCTTATAAAAAAACGTGTACTCTAATTAAATCCTTGCATTTTAGTTTAATTAATAGAGAAATTTTATGTTTATCAACTGAAACTTTTGCCGCACGTCAACCTCAAGATTTTATTGAACTGAAGTAAAAACTCGCATGCACTTGTTTTCACATGGAACTAAAAATTGAGCGAGTGCTGAAAGTTTGTTGAATTGTCAGGTTTGGAGTACTCGGAGTTTCTTGACATTTTCTTAAAGGTACTACGGCAGTCTTCATGTTTACTACCTGAACCCTCGTAGCATAGGTTCCGAATCTTTAACTCGGCGTAAAAAGGTGGGTGTAAAATTCAATGACCTATTTCATCTGATTCAATGGTTTGAAAGAAACTTTAGATACATATCTATAATATTACCGTTGGACTTTCCAGAAATTTTGAATATTTTTGGAAATTACAGCGTATCTTACATTTTAACTCATTTGGGGATGTGACGTCATCAAATTTATATATCATAAACCAGATGAGTGACAGACTTTTGCTTGATACCGTATCGTAGGCATTCATAAACTATGGTTTTCTTCGAAATTACTTCATGTTGCGTCAAACAGTTTAGAAATTACGATGGTTTTAAGTTTTTTTGAAATTTTTTCTTGAATTCTTTAAAAAGAAGAGAAACACTCTAATTCTGAAAATATTAAAGATTTCAGAAAAGTCCAACGGTAGAATTATAGTGAAATAGCTAAAGTTTCTTTGAAGTCATTCAGTTCAAAGAAATAGGTCACTGAGTTTTACACCAGCCTTTTTAAAGATTTGGAACCTATGCTAACCCTCGTAAGCGTTTCAAAACAAAGTTTTGTTAGCCTTCCCAATGTTTGGACATTACTTAATATGATACAGAAAGTAAGAAGGGACATTAAAAAAATATATGGTAAAGATTTCCTTTATCAAAACATAAAGTTTCTTAAGTTATATTTACCCAGTACTGGAGATTCTTAAATTTTTGCAATTTGAGAATTAAGTTTCTTATGAGCAGTTTCTTGTACAAAATTTGTGTATAAGCACCTCAAAATTCAGTTTATCTTCGGAGAGGATTTGAATGCTTGCGTAGAAAATCTTAAAATAATACAGGGATTTAGCAATCAAATATCCATGGTGCAACATTGCTCAGCAAAGGCACTTTCTTAATCTGGGGGAGGAGTCATCGTGGTATATCGGTGGTAGGAGAACGCGATATTTGTAGGGGTGCTCTGCTGAAGAAGTTGCGGAATTTTTGGCATCATTTTGAGACATGTTGCGGAATTCTGGGTGTCGCCATGAAGAGAAAGTTACGAAAAATTAGGAATTGCAGCAATTGTCTCATCATTTGCAGAAGTATGACCTAACCCATAGAAATAGAATGGCCTAGCCTTTCATCGAATTTATGGCATTGTGGCCCGAAAATTTTCAAAATTTTACATAATTATGGGTACAACAACTTTTTCGGACAGAATCACTATATCACTATCACTATCAGATATAGGTCGAGATCGTTGCGACTCTTGCTACCCCCCCCCCCCCCGAGTTCTTGTTGTAACCTTTGCAACTTTGCCCTTTGCTTTTGCTATTTTGACCTATGACCTGTGCCGATACAATCACATGAGATCAGTCCTAATCAATCCATCATGGAGGCGTGCAATATGTGTTCCCTTTCAATCAGGGAATGATTATGTTTGTGTGACACTACTTCATTGTTTACTTTTTATATATCCTGACAAACAAGTGGCAAAGCATCTCACTTATGCAACAAATTTTGAAAGTACATGAAGCTGGTTCTCAGCTTTCATGTTTTCAAAATTAGAACGAATTGCACGGAGAAACCGCACCAGCTTATAGGCAAAGTAGGACACTTGCCCAGGGGCCACAAATTTCAATTGATATAAATGAGGAATTCTAGACTGTGATTGGTTTTATGGTTTTATTGACACTTGCAAGTCAGCTTAAACTGAACCAGGCTATCAAATGTTGCGTTCTAATTGGTCAGTCCAACGAATCGAATTAATTTGATTGGTTAATATCTAACTTGATTTAGATGAAGCTGGTTTAATGTGAATGGATTGGGTGAAATCCAAAATTCTTGATTTGAAGTTCTTCTCTTCAAAACCACGAGACAGTAACGATATTTATTTATCTAAATTTCTATTATCTAGATATCTAAAGTTTGCTGATTCAATCCTTGGATTTGGTGTTGCTTGTTTAAAGCTTGATTTCCCGAACTGTCAAAGTTTGAGCCGACTTGCTAATTTGGAAAAACCGGAGTTTAGTTTAGTGAGTAAACAAATCTGTGAATCGTATAAAGAGAAAAATAAATGATGCATCCTTGCCAAAAGCAAACAGGAAATGAGGCACTAAGCCCAAGTCAAGTATGATTCATTTACTTTACAGACAAATAATGCCCCATACTTCTGCACCCATCCCCCTTCACTTAGTGACTAATAACATGACAAGGGGGTTCAAATGGTGCTATATTTTTAGATGAGGTATCAAACGGAGAAGCCATTCATTCATGTCTCTGAACTTCCTTCGCATATGTGTGACGTAATGTTCCTTGTGACTACGGCTCTTTTGCTACGTGTCAAACATCCCTTCGTATTTCTGCACACTCTTCATTGGGTGACTGATAAAATGACTAGAAGAGCTTTTAAAAGTCTTATGTTTATTAATTCCTGAGTTATTACAGTATTTCTAGGCCCTTATACCGGCATATGTTCAAAATCTTTCCAAACGCTGGTGTATTGTTCTATGATCTATTTCTTTAAAGCGAATGCCTTGAGCACCCTGTGGACTCAAATGCTCTTAATATACAGGGTTTCCTAAAAAAATTGTGCCTCGTTTGCCTGAAGATTTCGACAAAACGGCAACAAATGTTCGCCAAATTTGTATATGATATTGCTCTTCAGATGTTTAGATAAAGTTTGCTGCCATCCCCGTAGAAATCCGCTGAAAGATGATGGAGATATGACCTTCAAGAAACCACATTTGCCTGATGACTGAAACTAGCGGTCGGCCATTTTGTCTTACTATTTTGCAGTGACAACTATCTGCATGTAATTCAAGAAATAGTTTCTGTAAGGTAAGAAATAGTTGAAAACTCACTGATGATTATCAGAATGTTCACGAGAGCTACGATATTGGAGGCTGCTGTTTCTTTTCATCCATGAAGCTATTTATCGCTGCAAAATAGTGAAACAAAATAGCTGACCGCTGGTTTCAGTTATCAGGCAAATTTGGTCTCCCGAAGGTCATAGCTCCATCATTTTTCAACGGATTTTTACGGGGATGGTAGCAAACTTTAATTGAATATCTGAAGAGCAACATCATGCAAATTTTTGGCGCGAATCTTTTGCCGTTCTGTTGCCATCTTCAGGCAAACGGGGCACAATTTTTCTGGGACACCCTGTAGTTTCCAAATCTTTATTTCGGCGTAAAAAGGTGGGTGTAACATTCTATGACCTATTTCTGTCAATTGCATGGCTTGAAAGAAATTTCAGCTATCTATCTATAATTCTACCGTCGGACTTTTCAGAATTCTTGAGCCTAATTCGAAATTACAGAGTATATTATGTTTCATTTCATTTGAGGATGTGACGTCATCAACTTTCTGAATCGTAAACCAGAAGAGTGACAGTCTTGCTTGTAGACATCCATAAACCATGATTTTCTGAAAAATTATACAATGTTTCGTGAAAAGTGTAGATATTACAATGGTTTTAAGTTCTTTTCTAAATTCAGCCACTTAATTCTAAGATACTGGTCATAGAATTTTACACCAACCTCTTTAAAAATTTGGAACATATGCTAATACTCTTGGAAATCAACCGCTCAAATTTTAAGTTCAAATCGATTCGAAGAACAAGCAGTTAAAACATAAACAGTTCTTCTACTATTTATAATTTTGGCTCTTTTTTAGCGGACTTGAAATAATGCACGGTGTCAGTTCTAGTTCCTTCTTTCTGCGAATGATTTTCTGTGACAAGTAGTATGACACAAGGATACTCAGCAAATGCTTCAGATACGGTTCACGCAAGGGCTCTAGGACGATATAGATTTCTTACTAAAATCGTCCTTTGTTGATTATTCTCTTGGTTGTCGAAGGAAACAAAATGGCCGCCAATGTTAAGTTGTCTTGAGAAATTCTTGAGAAAACAAGGGATTTATGTTGTTTGAGAAACAAAACCAAGAGAATAGTCAACAAAGAAACAACCAAGGACAATTTGGTAAGAAATCTATATCATCCTAGGGCCCTTGGTTCAAGTTCAAGGTTGTCTTGAACGTTTTACCATCCAAACATCGTTTATTATTTATTGTCAACGTTGGCGTCTTTTTGATATCTCGTGTGTGTGGCCTAGCCTTTCTCTATGTTAATTTGTCCAGCTTTCACTTGCATCCTGTCACAAATTATTCTGTCTGTTGCAATGTTTTTAACATGGTAATGCTAAGACGCATTATATTTTCATTCTAAATCAAACTTGGCTCATATCTCGCACCTCTGCGGCGCCTCCTTCTCTAACGGGCCTGCCGCCTTGAATAGTCTGGCGATAATTTGTGCAAGGTTTTCTCCTTCACGAATCTTTGATGTAAGACTATGCAAAGAAATCGCCTATAACACACCAACATTGTGTAATTTTGAAACATGCGCGAGATTGCGTGATAAGAAGTTACAGAGTTCTGTGCGACAAAGGATTTCTGCGACCTGCTTCCCGCTAAGACCTACCTATCAACTCGAAAAATCTCAATAGACAATCGGACTTTTAGCTATTCTATCAAAGAATCAAAGAGTCCGGATCGAACGATGTTTTGATACATCAGACTACCTCTACCTGTCTCAATTACCACAGTTTACGAAATGAACTGTCTAAGAACATTGAAATATATGTAATTCATTTCTTGTATTTTAAAATAAAACACGATGTAGCAAGCTATCATCATGAAATTGAATTGGAATTGAATTGATGCAGATTTTAGAATCTTCCAATGAGCACAATAATGATAGACGTTCTAACGCCACTCAGTCGAGTATCTGGTATAAACATGTATGAAAATAACTTTCTATCAAGATATCTTGGTTCGATCCAGGCTTCTTTGCAGAACAGTTGAAAGGTCTATTGCATTAAAGATAGCGTCAGGGAGTTCATTTAACATGATCCTTTGGGTCTGAACGAATTTTCATTAATTTGATTGATTACTTCAATAATGGAACGCAAAAGATCTTGGTAAGAAATTTCCTGGCGCACTCTTTAGCGCAACATTAGAGTCACTTTGTATGAGTAAAAGAAACAATTGGTTACGAGGTTGCAGGAAAGGTACTCCCAAGTAGCAAGATTTAAGTTAAACTCAAGATGATATGTAAACTAAATTAGGAGAACAAAATAGATTCACATTCTGTGGGATGTTCTTCAGTAAAAGTTCAATTATTAGATGGACTGATTTTAGGAAAAACAACCCCCCCCCCCACCTTCTCTATCTTTAAGAATGCTATATTTCAAAACGTTCCCAATCTATTTGGCGTCAAAAATCGTGGACACACTGAGAAAAATTCATTTTCCCCATACTTTGACCTGTTGAGTCCTTCCCTCCTCCTTCCCCCCTCAATCAATCTTGGAAACTCCGATAAACCGTCCTTGGCACGTCACCAACATTAAGTAAGGGGGGCCTTTCATTTTCAGATCTTAGAGTCTGTAAGGGGGATCTTTCATTTTCAGATCTTAAAGGGTCTGTTTCATCCAGCATGCCTTGCATGTGACGTCTATTAGTTGTCCTTTGTTGTCGCCATTTTCATGGGCCATGAAATTGGCGACAACAAAGTACAACTAAGAGACGGCACCTGCAAGGCTTGTTGGATGAAACAGACCCTTTAACTGAATTTTTCTCAACCAGTTTGTCCATGACTGTAGTTTAAAACCTTCAAATCATTTTGGGAGGAATCAATCAAGAAACGCACCCCTATTTTAAAAGAGAAGTTTATGGTGAACGCCTAGCGGTATAAATAGATCTCCCATTTCTCAAATGGTAGCAAATATGACCCTCTCGTGATGGAGATTTGTGATTAGCAGAATACACGTTCCCTGGGGTAGGCAGCGGACCGAAAGCCATTTTTCACCTATGTAACAATTGATGCTCAACAATGTCCAAGTTTCTTCTGTCCGTACCCTCTGTTGTCCTGCTCTTATTTTTGGAACCCTTCGCCACACACAAGAGATCGCAAATCGTAGTGCGTACTGCGTAGAACCCACTGAATCAAATTGATGTTCTAAATCAAGCACACAAACTTTGCAATATCAGTCTTTCATTAAAACAATTTATTTTGATAAATCGAATTTCAGAGTGTATGCAACTTATCATATATTGAGGTCGGCATTTTTAATACGATTCGCACTTTATTAACGGGATTGACAATGCCTTTTCGCGCCTGGAAAGGTAATGGCTGTTGCTACATATATCTTTCTTTGGTATATTCAGCAGCTACAGTAGATTTCTGTTCTGTCGGTGTGTTCGAACCCTGAACCTTTTATCGCCTCATACTCGTATGAAAGGGAATGTAAGCATATAAAAGTGGCTCAAGCCACTTGCGGTCACAGTCTAGCCAGTCAAATGTCAGTATTTCCTGTTGACTTCGATAAGTTACCCAAATATGGTGCGGCACGTGTTCGGCCTATTGTCTTTGCACAGCTATTTTCATCAAGGGCTTGTAAATGCTTAGATTCGCTGACTAAACATGCAATCATTGTAAATTATCAATTCAAGAATTGGCTCTTTCATTGGACAATTTCAGATTAAATCTTTCGTTAGAATATTAACCAGTTAAAGTAGCTTTTTGTTGCTCTTTGAAAGTCTGCCAGTGTGTTCGAACCCTGAACCTTTTATAATACTTGTATCAAGTCTGACAATACATACTATCACTGTGAACTTTCAATGTAAAACTTGGCTCTTTGGTTGGGCAATTTCAAATCAAGTCTTTTCATAGTATATTCAGCAGGTACAGTAGATTTCAGTTGCTCTTTGAAAGTCTCTGCCAGTGTGTTCGAACCCTGAACCTTTTATAATATTTGTATCAAGACTGAAAATACATACTATCACTGTGAACTTTCAATGTAAAACTTGGCTCTTTGGTTGGGCAATTTCAAATCAAGTCTTTTCATAGTATATTCAGCAGGTACAGTAGATTTCAGTTGCTCTTTGAAAGTCTCTGTCAGTGTGTTCGAACCCTGAACCTTTTATAATATTTGTATCAAGACTGAAAATACATACTATCACTGTGAACTTTCAATGTAAAACTTGGCTCTTTGGTTGGGCAATTTCAAATCAAGTCTTTTCATAGTATATTCAGCAGGTACAGTAGATTTCAGTTGCTCTTTGAAAGTCTCTGTCAGTGTGTTCGAACCCTGAACCTTTTATAATACTTGTATCAAGTCTGACAATACATACTATCACTGTGAACTTGCAATGTAAAACTTGGCTCTTTGGTTGGGCAATTTCAAATCAAGTCTTTCTTCAGTATATTCAGCAGGTACAGTAGATTTCAGTTGCTCTTTGACAGTATGTCAGGTTGTTCGAACCCTGAACCTTTTATCGCCTAATTCCTGTGTGGAGACTGACACCATACATTCATCGTAAAAGTTTAGTTCAAAAGTTGGCACTTTGTTTGGGCAATTGCAGATTTAATCTTTCTTTAGTATTTCAGGAGCTACAACAACTTTTTGGTTGCAGAAGTTCTTCAGTGTTTTCAAAACGTAACCCAGTTATTGCCGCATACCTTTTTCAAGGCTGAACCATGGGTATTGTGGACACGATTTGTGTCGATCGTGTCCACAATACTTGGCCTAAATGTTACTAAATGAATGAATGTAGTTTGTTACCTTGCTCGTCTTCATTTCATGAATATCTCTCCTCTTTTGCCTCGGCAGCCATTCTTGCTTACTCAAGTTCATAACGGCCTAAGGTTTTTGAACAGTGCCGCGCTCTAAACTAGTTGCCAAGGCCGTTATGAACTTGAGTAAGCAAGAATGGCTGCCGAGGCAAAAGAGCGGAGATATTCATGAACTGAAGACGAGCAAGGTAACGAACTACATTCATTCATTTAGTAACATTTAGGCCAGGTATCGTGGACACGATCGACAAATCGTGTCCACAATACCCATGGTCCCAGCACTGGCCCCGCCACTTATGGCTATATATGGAAACCAGGCTCAACTGTGAGGTAAACATTTTGATGATACTGCCAAATTTTTGCAGTTAATGCATTGCTGATGCTAAACTTCGTTAACTAAAATAGGTTAATGTGTCTAAATGCATTAATTAATAATGTATACTAATAATNTGGCCTAAATGTTACTAAATGAATGAATGTAGTTTGTTACCTTGCTCGTCTTCATTTCATGAATATCTCTCCTCTTTTGCCTCGGCAGCCATTCTTGCTTACTCAAGTTCATAACGGCCTAAGGTTTTTGAACAGTGCCGCGCTCTAAACTAGTTGCCAAGGCCGTTATGAACTTGAGTAAGCAAGAATGGCTGCCGAGGCAAAAGAGCGGAGATATTCATGAACTGAAGACGAGCAAGGTAACGAACTACATTCATTCATTTAGTAACATTTAGGCCAGGTATTGTGGACACGATCGACACAAATCGTGTCCACAATACCCATGGCTGAACGTGTATCAAAACTGTTAGTCATCGTCAACGTTCCTAAACTTTCAATGCAATGGTTCGGTTGGCTCTGAGATGGACCAATTTCAAATTAGATTTTTCTTGGGCAATGGCAGCAGTAGTTGTAAAGTTCACCTTGACCGTAAGTATAAACGTTAAGGTGGATCTGCACTTAAGATGGTTTACTAGTAAACATTTTTAAATCACGAAACAGTGATAAGGTCAACTGCCAAGTAAAAATATGTTCAAAACACAAGAAGCAATAGGTTAAGGTGGCTCGCTACTGATATAAACTTCACGCTGCTACACACTTGGTGTCCTATCGCTCATGGAGTAGCTGGCAAAAGGCTCTCAAACGTTGTAACTTTTCTTTTATTCATTTCTACCTGCATCCGAAGGTAGTTTTAGGACGCAGAGAAGCTGAGCTTATCGAAGTAGCGTCCTGGTCCTTCCTCTCGATGTGACCACACCTCGTGATTCCTTTAGCCTGGAATTACAGAGAGTTGGCGACTTTTAACTTTTTTTCAGTCACCCGGGATAGGATATTTTCCCTCAAGTTTGCTGTTTTTTAGCTTGGTGCTGAGCTGTGGAACTGTTCCTTTTTTCATCTCCAGACACTTTTGGAGAATTGTTGACTTGTGTTGTGAAAATGAAAAACCCCTATTGGATCATTCTGCAAGGATGTTTCGTTTTCTAAAACCTTGTGAAACTGGAATATTATTATATTTGTAAAATTGTCTGCTTTGTGCCAAACGGTGACGCATTTGCCTTTTTATCTATTTGAATAAATTTAAACAGAATCATTTACTTGCATTGTAAAAATGAAACTGGACAATTTTGTATAAGACCTTGGGATACTAGAAAGTGTTGTTTAGCATTAAACATATCTGGAAAGTGATATCTTCCAATTTAATTAGACTGTAATTAGCTGTAGGAAGGGTAGAAAAGGGTTTTGGTTTTGAGAGAATTTTGAGTTGTTGACACACGAGTTGGGTTTTTGCCCCCTTCCTAAAAAAGAAAATATCGCGAGTTTGGTAAAGAAAGGGTCGAGATGAGCAACGAGTAATTTGGTCAGAGAGCTTATCCAAACAGCATCGAGGCTCCTTGACTTTGAGGCCCTGTGTTCGATTTTGTTGTTAAGGAAGAAGTATATAAAGAAGAAGAGGCCCTGGGGGTAGTCATTGTCTTTCGCTCCCTTTGGTATCGTCCCTGTGGTGTTTTATAGTAATTAGATAAGTACAGTAGAATGTAAGATTTATTGTAAATATTCTATATGAATAGAAACAAATATATATATGTCCCGAACAGGGTAAAATCTGGTCTCAAGTAAGATGTCACATGAGCTTTGCGATAATGCAAAATTGATCATGCAAAGCACTTCCATTTTTTTATTCGCGGACCTTTTCACGTGACATCTAATTTGAGACTGACTTCAGTGTGTTTTCTTGTAAACTTTTAACCATTTCCAGAAGCACTTTCTTTGCAAAAAGTCAGTAATCAAACAGAGCCATAGTAATTATCTTAACCTTGGTGGGGCACGACACTTCGAGGGCTGAAGGGACAATTCCTTTTTCATTTAGCTACATGGGCAATTCCTGAAACAAGAGGGGCATTTTTTTCATTATAATTGCAAACTCTTTTCAAGCACGTGCCCCAGTGCCCCCGGTTCCTATGCCTCAGAGTATAACGAGAATGAAATGACTTCTACGAAGAAACTGTCATGTATTTTATTTTACTGCACCAAGGTCACCAAGATAGCATATTAGGGCAACATCGAGGCTGTTTCTGACCTCGAGGCTCTGCGTTCTTCGTTTTCAATAAACAAACATAACATTTATGCGTTTTCTGGAAAATCTTCTGCCCCTTTGCTTGCAAAAAAAGTCATTAGTGTAAGGAGAATAAAATGACTTCTATGAAAAAACAGTCGAGTGTTTATTCAAAAGCGGGGTGCCCCGGCCTTTTGGATGATCAACACTCCGGGTGTACTGTGAATACGGATCAGAACACATCAGTCCAACCGACTTCATTGTCAAAGTGTCATCCAAGTGCGATTTGCGTTTCCTATCCTTACCCCCTGCCGTGAAAATTAATGTTGATTCGAGAAAGAGTTGAAAATGCGTGCTGATACATTTAAATAAGACAATCAGTTGAAGTGCAGGCAGAGATAGCGAGACGCATTTTTCGCGGGTTTTTTTACAAGTTTCGTAAAATCAGGTCCTGCCTCGCAGCTGGTCATCGGAAGAAGACGGTTCGTCGGTGGATCAATAACAAAGAAAAACACAGCAATTGGAACGTCGTGACCTGAAAGCAAATCCTAAATGGCCGTCGACTTATCAAACCATTTAAATAAATCTCCTGAGCATAATGAAGGCAACTTCGAGTCGGTGTCTTCTGCCGGGGTCATAATCAGCGCCTTTGCATCGAAGCATAAAGACCCGAACGGCACTCCGAATTATTTCTCACTGAACTCTTTCATGGAGCAATCGCCCACAATACCAGACTCTCCACTGTCCAACGTACATAGGCATACGCCCAATCATCTAGTATTAAGTGACACTACAAAGAACGGGTATTTTACAACGAACGCTAATAACCAGAATAGTCCTACTTTCCAACGAGGTGGCAGTATAAATAATAATAACTTATTCAGCTCACACAGCCCACAACGAAGTGACTTTGAGATCAGCCCTCGACAACAGCAACAAGAGACAATATTATTAACACACAGTGGAATGTTCGATCCTGTACCGACAACGTCTAATGCATACAATCACTCATCGTTCGGTGGTGTATTTGGAGGCAACCCTGCAAACATTCATACTCCTGCCAATCTGTTAAACAGCTCAGTAGACATGAAGCCTTCAATGCAAGCTTTGCAGCCGCATCCTTTTTATACCCATTCAGCACTCACTGCTTCTCACGATCAGAGTGCTGTGCAGAGGTCTGCAATGTCACCTCTTCTTGCCAATCCGATGGGCTACAGAGCCTATCCGCAAATCAACGAGTTGTTCCCGCCGAGAGCTGATTTCTACGCTCAACAGACGCCGTTTGGACATCCTCAGTATTGGTAAGAATATTTGTTTTGCTTCGTAGTTAGATAAATGTTTGGCTATTGTTTTTCAGGTAAATGTTTGCCTGTTGTTTTTAGATGCTTGTTGAGAAATCGCTGCTGAAGACGCGATCTATAGAGAGGGAAGAGAGCAGTTGTTGGAATAGAGATTCAACTGGATATAAGTCGCACTTTCATATTTATATATCGTTTACACTGTGCCGCTACAGTTTTGATCCGCTACAAAGTTGTTACGGTTCAAGAACATTCAAACTGCTCCAGAACGACATTATTTTATATATAGAAGGAGCAAAAGTATTCCAGTGTTGTAGCAGGAGCATTGTTAAGAGGAGGCTGATCCGTTACTCGGTTACTCTTATGTTATGGATCCAAGACCAAAGTGATACCGGTACTGTGTAAATAAGGTCTTGGTTCACTCCTGTAGGGAGTGACTTTTAGACCCCGTTTTCACTGTACTGGTACAACTTTGGATCCATAACAAAGTGTAACGGATTAGCCCCACGTTTACACTCTTCTTGCTAGTTTGTAACACAGTTATTCCCTCTGTCCATATAATGATCTCATTATGGGGCAGTGTAAGCTTTCAACGGTAAAACGTTGTTTCTAGCAAATCAAAACTGTACTGGTACAATGTTAAATGTGGTCTTAGAGCGAGAAATGCTCCAAAAAGAGAGGTACAGAGAGAAAGAGAGATCGTTGGAAATATTGTGTTCATAGTTAGGATAATTGTTTGACAATTTTTTGTATTTTATGTGCTCGTTAGAGGGTTCTGCAGGAGGATCCTCAGTCTCATTTTCCCAGCCATAATTTTCACAGTCGTGCAGTCAGTTATCAAATTCAGAGCCGAAATTCATCAATCCCACCCAGCGCAAAAATCTTTTTACAGAGTGTCATTTCAGTCGAATTCCAGACATCATTTACGGACAGTACCCTCTTGCTAGAAAATTGCTGCATTACTAAGAGAGAGAACTGCTATAAACGAGAGAGAAAGCAAGTTTGTTGCAAATCAGAAAATCGACTGGCTACAAGTCGTAATGGGTTGGTAACCGAAAGCAGACCAAAATTGGGTGTTTGCAAGTTCTACCCCGTGTAACACGTGCTTTTAGGAGGTTCTGACACGGTTCGGCCAGCAGTATACTTGATCCAGCTATATGTATGAAGTTCTTTCCAAAGTTACAGGACATTTAAACTTCCAGGTATTTCAATGATCTTTCTGAAAGCAGAAGGATTTTTGTGGAGAAGTATAGCAGTTTTTCTTGAAGTAATACGACGCCCCCTTTTCTAAGAAAATTCCAATGGGCAAAAATTACGTTCCTGCTTAATTTATGCTGCAGTCACTGTGACTAAATATCGCTTTCTACACTTCAAAACGTGTGGTTGATAAAACAGCCTTTCCGCAATACTGTGGCCGTGTAACTCAAAGAATAGAAAACTCTACTATTCCAAGAAAAATATTTTATGAATATCACAACTAAGATCACAATCTAGCGAAGATCACAATTCCAAATGTCTAACTGAATTTTCTAGCCAACTTTCATGTTTCTCGAGAAACAGATGCCAAGAAAACTCGTTAGTATCTTTTGAAACACATGACCAATTTTCGTAAAATCAATTTTCTCATCTAAGTTGGCCTCTTTGGTATCAAATGACGTTTTGTATGCTAAAATCAATGTCCTATAATTTGAGTTCAAGCTTCTTGAAGATCCCATTCTCGAGAGCTCAGGGCATATCGCTCTACAAAAATCTGATACACTTTTCACAAGAATACTTTCGTTTTCAAGAAAAAGTCCCTGAATAGTTCCTGAAATCCTATTGTTTCAAAAGATCTCGTACGCCTTTTGTATACATCAAATGTGCTACCTAATACAAGGCATGGCGATACTAAACTAACTTACATAACTGACAAAAACCTATAATTTTATTTCAACAATATAACAACTAGTAAATTAGATAACAGTAGTAACAAGAATAATAACAGTGAATTAACATTAACATTAAAAGGATGTTGGTTGTGGAATATCCATTTCGCTTCTACGTCTATGGAATGCCTCTTTTAAATATTTTCCTAAAACTCTTGTGTTTTCTGCACTGTCATCAGAAAATACTCGCTTAAAAAGTTCAGTTCTATCAATCGGGGGATTTCTGTTTTGAAGGAGTGATACCTGATAATTGTTGGGGAGACGATATACGGTTTGTCCGAGGAAACGTATGTGCCCCCCCCCCCCCGTGCAGTAGGTTAAAGCTCATGAGGAGTAGCGTTTTGGGTTGGAGCTCTGCCGGGCGCATGAGCATTAACCTACTGCACGGACACAAACATTTCCTCGGACAAACCGTATTTCGTCTCCCCAACAAATACCTGATTCACTTCTTGACTTAAAATGCGACAACAAAGGCCAGCTTTAAGCCATCCTCGCTCGAGATAGAAATGAGTAAGTTACAGAAACTTTGAACTGCCGTTCCCGAGTACAAGTATATGAGTATTTGTATTCATTTATTGTTCCACGAGTTGATTGAATCATACGATTCCACTTTCGATGCCGTATTTGTCACTATAATGACACTATCAAACGACGTCACGTCGTCCCCACCCCCTTTTACCCAAAGATCTATATTCAAACTGATCTTAAAGTTGACGCTCAAGCCAATATGATTCATCTCAAAACAATCAATGCTACAATTATTATTTCGTCAAATTTTCATCACATCACGAAATACCAGACTTCATGCTTGTATGTAGCAACTCTAAAGATTATTTTGAGAACAGGGAGTCGCTATTTCAACACTATTCTTGATCGGTAGCAGGGTACAAAATTGAGCCATTGTCATCATCATCATCATCATCTAAACAAAATTAAACACACACCCCCAGATGAGGCATGTGATACTCAACAAGTAAATTAAAGAAATAGGTGAGGCTCCACGCACCAACCAGTGGTAAAATGGGAGCCCCATTTAACATAAAATCATTACTAATAGAATTACAACGAACAGAATAGTAGCTAAACTACAGTTTAACAAACACAGCAAGCAAAACAATTGTGAAAGTAACGTGCGAAAATATCCGTTTCTATCAAGACATCTATCGGGTGACCCGGGGGGGGGGTACATGACTTGAGGATGGACGGGGGTCTGCCGCCCGGTTTTCAGAAAGCTGCCCTCTTCTAATTACCGAAACTTGCTTTTGATACCCACTTTTATGATGAATGATGCCGGAAAACTGCCTATTTAAACCATTTTTTGCGAATTTTAGCGAAACCCTACCCATGTTTATGGAAAATCTGCCGAAAAAGGACCCTTGTTCGGAGAATTTTAGGTCCAAAAACCCACCCATATGGGCGGCACATACCCGTACCCTAAATATACTATGTACCCCCCCCCCCCGGGCGGGTGACCACAAAATCAACGTTTGGTATTTTTTGCTGAATTTAAAGCCCTTCTCCGGGTGAGTAAAAAAAAATGTGTCATAGATCAGATTCGTGTAAAATGATAATACCCGTGTAGCTAACGTTGACGCTCCGATACGATCATTCTACACTGCAGCTTCTTCATATACCTATAGTCCGTCTCAAATTAGATGTCACCTGCAAATGCCCGCGAATAGCAACAATATAAGTGTTTTGCAAAGGAATTTTGCGTTATCGCAAATCTCAGGTGACATCTAATTTGAGACAGACTTTTGTGGGGATAAATTGGCAGCAAATTTGATCAAGGATATTAGGTCTGTTTTGGAGGATTTTGAGGTGAAGAATTTTTATAAAATCGCTTGAAATTTGAAAACAATATGATCGATTTTGACAAGCTAAATTTTCTCATCTAAGATAGCTACACAAGCATTGTCAGTTTATAGAAATATGGTCAATGATTTTAGATGTACATGCTTTCAAACATTCATAGATTTTCTTACTCACCGCGCAGAGCGTTGCAAAATATTGCTCTTTTCAAGCAACACGATGTATCTTGTCATTCCATATAAAATCCTGAGTCCCATGTCTAAACTATCAAGC
>REGL01000003.1:410734-420758 GCA_004194395.1 Aurelia aurita complex sp. Pacific | reverse complement strand
AACACAAGATCTAATATTGTTCAAATTTTATCAAGGCTATCGTTGACTTATTTATACGCTGTGCCTTAAGAAATTGCTTAGGCCAAAGGCTAAAGCTCTGGTTTTGCAGGAAGAGGCAAATTTGAGCTTTCAATTTAAACATGTCTGCTCTCAAAGCACCAATACCAACAAACGCGGTACCTATGTTCAAGTTAACTATCGAGGAACATTTTTAGAGTGATTACACATTGATTCGAGCTAAATTCACATCGCTGGAGTCAACCAAATCCGTTCAAATCTTTTTGGGACGCCCGGTACTTCTACCGAACTTTCATCTAAGATAACATATTTTCATTGAAGGTACATGAGGCAACCAATGAATCAAGTGTTAACATGTCTATGGTTAGACCAGCAACCCTTCCCAAAAACAAAACCATGTGGAAAACAGTTCACTGTCATGCAGGACATTGTAAGACATTTGAATGATGAGCACGTCAGCAGATTGGACAACAATGAATATGTTTGTTATTGGCAAAATTGTACGAGAACTTTGTTACCTTTCAAAGCAAAATACAAATTGGTAAGTACAGTTTTGTACTTTAATTTAAACCCTATTTATGCTATTTGACCTGTAGAAATGTCTCACACGGCAGGGTTAGAATTGGTACCAGTGTAGAATTCATCTGCCTTGGAAAAGTGGCTAATGGTGTCCCATCCTCCGCTGAAACAAATTTTTGGTAAGCAAACCAAACTTTATCCATACCGTTCCGAAAAGCTTCTGAAATGTTAGTCGTTTTGGTGTGGGCCGAGCTAATGTGTACCGTAGAAATTTGTGACACGGCACTGATAAAAGTAGTACTCGTCCAGTATTCATCGGTCTTGGGAAAAATGACCAAGGTAGTCGTTGCACCATCGGCTGAAGCAGCATTTTTGGTAAGCATTTCAAATTTCATCTGTACCGTGCCGAAAGATATCTGTATTGTAAATGGAAACAAATAACAGTATAAATAATCGAGCTTTGAACAGAGTTTTATTTTGTACAACGTTTCGGGCTTAAACCCATTATCAAGCCATTATTTCGGTTTTAAGCCCGAAACGTCGTACAAAATAAAACTCTGTTCAAAGCTCGATTATTTATACTGTTATTTGTTTGTATTTAGCGAAACATCGTGCAACACGCGTACAAGAAGTTTGTTTTTGTATTGTAAATGGGGCTTTAGTTATTTCATTTTAGTTAAATATGATTTATATCACAGAAATGTAGATAAAACTAATTCCTGTATAACAATGATTTTTGTCAGAACAATGACAAGGTTTTCCCACCCAAGCTGAAGCAAGTTTGTTGGCAAGCGTACCAAATTTTACCCCTGACATGCCGAAAGTTTCTGTAGCTTAATTCGGGCTCTACGTTGCAGTTGAAATGAAAAGAATTGAATTTCTTTTTTATGCCTTAAAATCTCCTGTCGGTAAGAATCCTTTCACTCTAATATATTTTGATCTGACACCGTGGACGGGACACAAATCTTTGCTAAAGGGTCTGTTTCATCCAGCACTCCTTGCACGTGCCATCTCTTGGTTGGCCTTTGTGCAAGGAATTCTGGATGAGACAATAAAGCAATTTTCCGAAAATGGAACTTTGATAGCCAAAAAGTACATCTGTAGAAACCAGACTTATAACAGTGTATCCCATTGATCCACCACCTTGAAAGCTGTTCCTAGTGCCTTTAGCAGTATAATTTAGCGTCATCTGCCGTCCCTCAACAAGGGCAGATTTTGTAATATAATAGCACCAGTTGCTTTTGATTGACACCTCAATTCAAAGCTATTAGCAACTGCAGACAAAGGAAATTCTTTCAACCAGAAATTGAAAACAAACAAAGCCGCAAAAGTTTCCCCGAAACCATTAGGGCAAACTCTTGCCTTGTGCACACGAAAGGTTGCTTTTAAGAGAAGTTATGTGCTTATAACGAAGGAAGAAGGGTAAATCTAAAGTTCTGTTTGGTGGATTTTGTTTATTTGATTCAGGAGCTGTTTTGTAATCGTTTCATTTAAGCCCCAAATACGCGAGAATTACAATGCCTTCTGCTCGGCTTCTGAATCGAATAAACAAAATCTGCCAGACAGATCTTTAGATTTACCCTGCTTCTTTTGTTATCAGCACATAACGTTTCTCAAAAGCCACCTTTCGCATGCACAAGGCGAGAGTTTGCTCTGCTAGTTTCGGGTAAACTTTTGCGGCTTTGTTTAAAGTTTTGAATTACTGGTGGAGAGAATTTCCTTTGTCTGTAGTCGCTAATCGCTTTGAATTGAGGTGTCAATCAAAAGCAACTGCTGCTATTGTGTTACAAAATCTGCCCTTGTTCCGTTCCTCAATATTGTTTGTTTATTTGAAGATTTCACTTCATCAAAGGATTGTTTGAGTTAGGCCCTAAAGCAACTGAATGAACCTTCGACTCAGTAAAATAGTTGCGTAGTCATTTTGCAAGACAACCTCAAACGCACGGGACGATAATATACTCCTTCGACCGTCTGCTAAAAAGACATGTCCGCCCTTTAGAGGTGTCCTCTTGGCAAAGATGTCCGGATGCCCCTTGACGAGCGTACCAGCTTGTGATGGAATATCTCTGTCAGCAAATCAGAAACGTATTTATTAAAAATCTTCATATGGAAATTTCCAATTTCCTGGATTTACAAACAAACTGCTTTCATGGTGTGAAAAGCTGTGACGCAGTTTCAGTCAATAATCAAAGGGCATCTAACCAGATCTGACGTGTGTAGTTCAGTAGGCCGTGGGAAAAACACCCCAAGCCGATGGTGAGCCTGAAAGCCTAAGCCTCAATTCTCCCCTAGTGTTGAAAACTTNGAACTTGGATAGCAAAAAAGCGTATCTGTAGAAAGCAGAATGATAGCTGTTCCTAGAGTTTCCGTTATTGTTGAAAAGTTTAGCAGTACAATTTAACACCGTCTGCCGTCCCTCAACAAGGGCAGATTTTGTAATACAATAGCACCTCAATTCAAAGCTATTAGCAACTGCAGACAAATGAAATTCTTTCAAGCAGAAATTAGAAACAAACAAAGCCGCAAAAGTTTCCCCGAAATCAAAAGGGCAAACTGTCGCCTTTTGCACACAAAAGGTTGCTTTTTAGAGAAGTTATGTGCTTATTGCGAAGGAAGACGGGTAAATCTAAAGTTCTGTGTGGTGGATTTTGTTTATTTGATTCAGGAGCTGTTTTGTAATCGTTTCATTTAAGCCCAAATACGCGAGAATTTCAATGCCTTCTGCTCGGCTTCTGAATCAAATAAACACAATCTGCCAGGCAGACCTTTAGATTTACCCTGCTTCTTGTGTTATTAGCACATAAATTTTCTCAAAAGCCACCTTTCGCATGCACAAGGCGAGAGTTTGCCCTACTAGTTTCGGGTAAACTTTTGCGGCTTTGTTTGTTTTGAATTACTGGTTGAGAGAATTTCCTTCGTCTGTAATCGCTAATCGCTTTGAATTGAGGTGTCAATCAAAAGCAATTGCTGCTATTGTGTTACAAAATCTGCCCTTGTTCCGTCTGTAGTAGTCGCTAATCGCTTTGAATTGAGGTGTCAATCAAAAGCAACTGCTGCTATTGTGTTACAAAATCTGCCATTGTTCCGTCCCTGAATATTGTTTGTTTGAAGATTTCACTTCATCAAAGGATTGCTTGAGTTAGGCCCTAAAGCAACTGAATGAACCTTCGACTCAGTAAAATAGTTGCGCAGTCACTATACAAGACAACATCAAACGCACGGGACGATAATATACTTCTTCGACCGTCTGCTAAAAAGACATGTCCGCCCTTTAGAGGTGTCCTCTTGGTAAAGATGTCCGGATGCCCCTTGACGAGCGTACCAGCTTGTGATGGAATATCTCTGTCAGCAAATCAGAAACGTATTTATTAAAAATCTTCATATGGAAATTTCCAATTTCCTGGATTTACAAACAAACTGCTTTCATGGTGTGAAAAGCTGTGACGCAGTTTCAGTCAATAATCAAAGGGCATGTAACCAGATCTGACGTGTGTAGTTCAGTAGGCCGTGGGAAAAACACCCCAAGCCGATGGTGAGCCTGAAAGCCTAAGCCTCAATTCTCCCCTAGTGTTGAAAACTTCGAGAGTGAAACTGTTACATACAACTGAAATTGACATCACGATAGGCCCAGGGTTTGCCGGGCCTAAATATAATGTAGAGAAGCCCACGCGATCACTGTTGTCAAGTGGAACGGAAAGCATTCATTTTGCAAGGAAATCGCCCCTCTGGTTGTTGAAAGTGTCCGGTTGATGTCACGGAAAAGAGAATGCACAAGATGTGTCCTTTGTGGCCTTGGGTGGCCCCAGGTGAACATTGCTCTTAAATATGTTGAGAAGGAATATCTTGGAAAAGGCTATCATTTCGATACTCGTCTCACAAGGAAATCGCCCCTTTGGTTGTTGAAAATTTCCGATTGATATCAGAGAAAAGAGGATGGCAAAAATGTGTCCTCTATAGCCTTGTCTGGCCCAAGTGAACATCATTCTTAGTATATGTTGGGAAGGCATATCTTGAAAAAGGCTACCATTTCCATACTGATCTCGCAAATGGCTCGTTTGGTTGTTGAAAATTCAGTTGATGTCACGAAAAGGACGTCGCTTTTGGCCAGATGTAGTAGGATAATAGGCCCTTTGTCTTGGGTGGCCCAAGATGAAAACTGTTCATGTTAAGGCTGGTTGAGAAGTGTGTAGATATTGGATTCTTTTGCTTGGGGGTATTTTTGAATATTTGAAAGGATAGTATTCCATATATAATATCGTTGCTGGAAATTCTAAGGGAAATTCCATTTTTCATACCATTTGCCACTATATCGCGGTATTTTTCGGGATCCTGACTTTGTTTTCTACTGTTTTTAAACGTTATTTTTAGATATAGTAAAAATACTAGAAACTTAGCGCTCATTTCTCCAACAACGTTGAATACAAGATGGGTACATAATAAAGAATTTACTAACGTGGTGCACTGGAAAGATTTGTAAGGCGTTTGTTTGGTATGAGAGATATTGTGCGTTGACAGAATATAAACAGGAGTAGGCATGTCTATCACATGTTTACTACGCCTATCAATGCCCTTGAAACTTACGGAGCATTTTAGTGTCTAACCTAACGCATTCTCGTTGACATCTAAAATTGAACAGATGACGTTACGTTGACGTCACGGCCAAGTATTAAAATCTGAAAATGACGTTTCAAAATAGTGTCGAGGCTGTTTTGAATGATTTCAAAGATCTCTACCGGTTTTCTTGCTAATTTGGGACCACTATGCATGCCGCATCCAGGTATGGGACTCCTAGTTTAACGTCACTTCCAAAGGATTTATTGCTACTAAATTGTAATGCTGCTGCTACTACTACCTGGGTTTATTTTTACTGCTACTTCTACTATCTGAACCGCAACCTTCTCTCTAAGAAAGGGTATGGTGTCAGTTGTTAACGTAACAGTAGCAATAACTAAGAATAAAATCATGTGTCTAGGATAGAACTATGGGAAATTCGTCATTGGAATCATGTTTAAAACAGAAGCAGCAGCAACGAAATAGCAAAAGCACCAACAAAATAGCAGCAACGAAAACGTTTATGTAGGCTTGATGTTCGAGCTGAGTGAGGGTACCATACTACTTTAAGATTTTGTAACAAGCTAAACGTTTTCCAGCAGCTCTAATATAACAAAAAAACATGAGTCCTTGCAAGGCTATTTTTCTTTACTTTTGAAAACCAGAAAAGCGTAATGAAGCAATCTAAAAATAGTATTTCTCCACTCCTTTGTAACGAATGAAGTTCAAAGTGATGCCTATTTGCAATCATGTACTTAACACGTTTGGCATTTGATAGAAAGGCAAAATTGGCTTGGTTGCAATGCATCAAATAAGGCTCCGTGAGTTCAGTGAAGGACTCTTTCATGATACGACCAGAGACCAGCGACAGTACAATAAGAAAAATCATTGCTTTTCATGTGTTATGAATGATCTTCAAATCAAGACTGTTTGCAATCATTGCTTTTTGCACGTTTATAAACAAGCAATATGCAGTAAGTCTGATAGGTGAGTGCTATAGAGGTTCCCTTTCATCATATATGAATGAACTTCAAAGTGAAGCCAGTTTGAAATCATTTTCTTAGCAAGTTATGCAATCGATAAAAAGACAAAAATTTGTTGAATGCAATCTATCGAATAAGATCCCGTGAGTTCAATGAAGGATTCTTTTTATGATACAACCAGAGACACACTACAGCACAATCTCAAAATAGCATTAGCCCCTCGTGTGCTATGAATGAACTTCAAAGTCATGTCTGTTCGTGTTCAGAATCTAGTACTTAACACGTTTGGGATACGATAAAAGGGAAAATTTGTAGGAATGTAATGTCTGAAATGAAACTCTTTGAGTTCAATGAAGGACTCCTTTCATGATATAAAAGAAAAGACGACAGTCCAATCAATCAAAAAATATCGTTTGCCCCTCTTGTGTTACGAATGAACTTCAAATCCATGCCTGTTGGCAATCATTCGCGTTAGGCAATCGATAAACAGCCAAAATAGGTTGGATTGCAATAAATCTAATAAGAGCAATCTGCTGACCTCTAAGGTCAGGGGAGGTCAAGTAGCCCTGCTGCTTAATTTTTGCCTCATCACTCCTGTCTTTCAGCACTTGGCAATAGTTCTTTTGTCAGATTTTTCGGCTGCAAAATTTGGTTAAGAGGCCCTATGCATTTTAAGAGAGATGAATGTAAATATTTTACGGTTCGCTTGATGTGATTTGAAAAGATGTTTCAAAGATATTGTGCTTCGTGGATAGACCATTTTGCTTGTCTACGGATAATTTGATGCACTTTGCAGAAATCTGACGAATTTTCGATTTTGAATTGGTTATAACTCATGTTCGTAGTTTTAGCTTCATTATTTTATATTTGTAAATTTTAGCTATGTCGTGGAGACCATATTAGTTGATGCAAAACAATAACAGCGATGGAAGCTCTGCTGTCACTCAGTCCAACCTTCTGAATGAAAATGTATGACAATATCGCTCTCTCTTTTGTTGAATCGCTAGAAGAGGAGAGGGACGTAGAGAGTTCCATCTACTGTGTTTTTGCCTGATAGTTTGCAAGCAGGCTACTGTGTTCCATTTGTTAAGGTATTCCGTAAGAGCAGAGTTCACTTTTCAAAGTCTTTCATCGGCTTCTTGGGCTTTCATGTTGCTGAGGTCGATCGCAGGAAGTGCAATCGTTTAATCAAAATAGCAACTTTGTGTCCTTATCATCATCATCATCATCATCATCGTCATCATAGCATATGCTATACCCAATATACAGGCATGGCAGCTAAACTAATCTAAAATAACTAAAATAAACTACATTAAAATCGAAAACTTTCGGACGATCAAACTTTCGGACAAAATTTTGTCCGAAAGTTTAATTGTCCGAAGTCAGGTGATGTCCGAAAGTTGTTTTGTCCGAAAGTTTTAAATCCTTTGAACTTTGTCAGATCACACTCGTCAATTTTCCTATAAACATGATACATCAGCTTAATGTTTAAATTTAGTTATTCTTATACCTTTGCCAAGCTACGTACCTGTCANTCCTTCGAAATTATTTCATGTTACGTCAAACTGTTTAGAAATTACGATGGTTTTAAGTTTTTTTGAAAATTTTTCTTGAATTCTTGAAAAAGAAGAAAACCCCTCTAATTCTGAAAAGATTGAAGATTTCAGAAAATTCTAACGGTAGAATTATAGAGAATTAGCTAAAGTTTCTTTGAAGTCATTCAGTTCGAAGAAATAGGTGACTCAATTTTACACCAGCCTATTTAAAGATTTGGAACCTATGCTGTGTTCCATTTGTTAAGGTATTCCGTAAGAGCAGAGTTCACTTTTCAAAGTCTTTCATCGGCTTCTTGGGCTTTCATGTTGCTGAGGTCGATCGCAGGAAGTGCAATCTTTTAATCAAAATAGCAACTTTGTGTCCTTATCATCATCATCATCATCATCATCGTCATCATAGCATATGCTATACCCAATATACAGGCATGGCAGCTAAACTAATCTAAAATAACTAAAATAAACTACATTAAAATCGAAAACTTTCGGACGATCAAACTTTCGGACAAAATTTTGTCCGAAAGTTTAATTGTCCGAAGTCAGGTGATGTCCGAAAGTTGTTTTGTCCGAAAGTTTTAAATCCTTTGAACTTTGTCAGATCACACTCGTCAATTTTCCTATAAACATGATACATCAGCTTAATGTTTAAATTTAGTTATTCTTATACCTTTGCCAAGCTACGTACCTGTCAGTCTTTTTGATGCAATTAGCAGAAAGCACTGCAGACACATAATGAGCTGTGGCAGATGCTATGCGGCATATGAAAGAGAATGTTTCAAGTGCCAAAGAGCTAAAATAACACTGCAAATTGGATAAGACCAGGAGTTATCAGAGATAACCACTCGCTGCAGGAGTGTCATTTATTTTCGTTGAATTCAAATACCGTCGAAGCTAGTTCAGTTCCTCTCTATTAAGCCCCCTCTCTACAAAGCCCCCTTTTAAGCCAACATTCTAAATAAGACCTACCTCTCTATCTCAATCCTATCGAAAGCACCTTCCTGCAAAAATAAGACATCTTTGTAATGTTCAGATTTACGCATATTTGCGGGGTATTTTCATTAGTGGGAGATTTAGACATCGTGTGCTGCGAAGGAGCATGTGGAAAGAATGATTGACCATTCATTTTCCCCTGGTAAATGTTATGATGTGAACACAGCCAAAATGACTGAACAGCCTGTTTTTAATGCCATATAGGGATGGTTACCATTCTCTGTAAAAGTACATGAAAAACTTTTCAGTGTTGTGTAAATATTTATTTAAGAAGATCCCCTGCAGGTTGACATGTTTTCCAGTTGAACACCATCGAGTGTATTTCCTGCTGCAAATGATACAATTACATTTAATAATGGCTCTTCGACGAACATTAATTCAAATCGCAGCTAAAGGATTGAAAAACAGCAGAGAATTTCCCAATCACATGTCCTCTGTGCTTTATTGAGAAAATTACCTAACAGCTTAACTCATACTGAAAGCATTACACGTTCGTAGTTATTGCTATTGATAAACTGATGGACGCTATACAAGGACATAATTACATCAATTCACTTCAATGAGATGAGCGTAAGTTGAGGGTCCTTGTGTAGTGAAGCATTTGTGAAACACGAGCCTCATTTAGGATAGAGTACGTCAAGAAAAACGCCTCACTCAAGTACCGGGTGAGTCAAAAAAGTTAAACACGTTTGGTGGGCTGTGGACTAATAAGCATGCGGCCGATATTCAAAGCTGAAATGTTTATCTATCAGTCTTTTCATGAAAATTTTTATCATGCAAGGATATGTGGTTGAATTTATCCCAAAGGCTCTCTGGGCACATCTGTGCTGGACACAATGCCAAGGTAGTCCAAGCACAGATAAAAAAAATTGTTCGTGTACCATGAATAACGTCATAGGTTGGATAAAAACAGCCAACGATGAAGTCAATCGAGTTCATAAGCGTGCCCTGAGAGTGTTGCTAAATGACTTTGACTCCAGTTTTGAAGAGCTCTTACACAGGAATGAGGAAGTCACAATACATGTAAAAAATTTGCAAAAACTTATGCTAGAGGTGTACAAATGTATTACTTCTGGAAACCCCTCCTTCCTGTGGGAGTTCTTCAATAGAAACATGCTTCCGTATAACTTAAGAATAAATGATCTCCTCCAACTTCCTAAAACCAGGACAAATAAATATGGAAATGAGTCTCTTTCATTTTGGGGTAGCATGGTTTGGAATCGGCTCCCAGACAACTTTAAAGCTGCAAAAAGCGATGATGGGTTCAAAATTAAAATCAGAAGTTGGAAGGGATCCGGATGTAACTGCCGCATATGTAAAACTTAGATTGAAACATTGTAAATAGGGTAGAGTTGGCCTTTATTAGCATTAGCTACTTTCCAGCCAACTGTAAATAAATTGTATTATTAT
>REGL01000003.1:397446-408748 GCA_004194395.1 Aurelia aurita complex sp. Pacific | reverse complement strand
AAATTGTATTATTATTATTATTATTATTATTATTATTATTATTATTATTATTATTATTATTATTATTATTATTATTATTATTATTATTATTATTATTATTATTATTATTATAAAACTCGTAGTGTAAACGCTTTGCAGAACCAGCTTTTTAGGTACGTGTACCAGACTTTGTCCATGCCATGCCGAGAAGATTCTGTCGTGTAAATAGGGCCTTACAGAATGTTATCACCTGACTGACGTTTCGAAAACGAGGCAATACAAGAATCCCGCCAATCCCATTGGTTAATCGCATATTTCCGCGGTTTTCCCATAGCCTTGTATAATACGATACGAGGACGCGTTTTTGTCACCACAGCAACTGATTTAGGCCTGTGAGATTTACAATGAACTTAATTAAGCGACATAACAGTAACAAAATGCGTTTGACAGAATGATATACGTTATTAAAATTAGAAGCTATCAGGTAATAAAACTCATACAGTATAAAGCCCTCGGTCTTATTGCACAGACCTCGCAAGCTCGGTCTGTATTTTTAAGACCTCGGGCTTTGCATTTTCCTGTACAACACAAAACCGGTTAGTATGCACATAATACCCTCCGGCCAAAAATTATATGAACGTAGTGACTGCCGTGTTTTCCTTTTTAACATATGAACGTCGTCTTGTTGTTCTTCAATGCTCAATATCGTTTATACGGAACAGAATAGAAATCATTATATTGTTACTTGAGGATAAAACTTTGGAGACATAATTTTTGAGTAAGTTCCTAATGGGAAGGGTATGGGAAGGGCTTTCACTTTGAGCCTCATTCAACACTCTTGATTTTATTTCAGCGTAAAAGTAGTGCTTTGCTGTCATATTGTCACACTTTTGAAGGATTAGATGAAGTACTTCAAAGATAACAATATCTATGTTTGGCAGCTTGCTCGTCAATTCTCTGATAAATATGATTTTGCTTTGGTGGTATCTTGCAAGGTTGTTGACCTAAGTTTTTTCTCAATGCGTAAAAGGGCGTAAAAAGTAACCTGGCATAAATTGATTGCAAAGGTATTGTTAAGGTTTTTTTTGGCAACTTTGTCGAAGAATCGTGTACAAAATTATTTTTCTTTTGGTGGTATTCTGCGAGGATGTTTACCTAAGGGGTAAACAAATGGAATCCGTAAGTGCTTGGCACCTCAGGCAAGCAAAGAAAATTTTGTTGCTGTTCGATGGCAAGATATCCCTTGTTTGTTTGACAACTTGATCGTAAAACTCAGCTAAAAATGTAATTTTGCTTTTTGTAGTAATTTGCAAGGCTGTTCACGTTAGGAGTAAGCAAATGGGATCTGTAGAGCTTGGCATACCAGGCAAGCTATAGAAAATTTGTTATTGTTGGATTGCAAAGATATCGATTGTTTTGTTTGGCAACTGGATCATAAAAACTTAGATAAATAGAATTTTCTTTAAACGAAAACTTTTTTCACCAGGACTCACAGCATGATAAGCCAAAGGATTCGAGTTAACGCTTTCTTCTTTTTGCAGGTGAATCACATCAGAGTGCACACAGGAGAAAAACCATTCCCTTGTCCGTTCCCTGGTTGCGGAAAGCTCTTTGCAAGAAGTGAAAACCTTAAGATTCACAAAAGAACACACACAGGTAACTGTTACATTTGATTCATTGCGCCACACTCAAAATTGTCTCTGTTTGAAAGAGAGGAACGGAAACCCTAGACCAACAGTTTTGTGGACTCTTTGTTCTCGTCATTTACATAGACCACGAAAATGGTTGCCAACTAAGAGATGCAAAGGCCTTCTTATATGGAAAATGGAATCTAAACATATTTAAGCCTTTGATAAAAATAGCCGTGCAAAGACAATAGATTTGAAGGCAGAAACACTGCAATACGACAAAAAACAACAGCAAAAGAGTGAATTTATTTTATACCTAATAAAAACAATAGGCCTTGACACGTGCCGAACTATATTTGGGTAACTGATCATCAGGAAATACTAGTCTAATATCTGATAGGCTAGAATTTTACCACCAGTGGCTTGAGCTACATTTATATGCTTAGATTCCCTTTAAAACTGGAAGAAATTGAGGCTATCTCTAACACTATTTTTCACAAAGCAGTAAATATTTTGGATGACACATAGCAAGAACAGATGTACCTCACTACTCCAACGAGGTTTTATTGAGGAACCCTCCCATCGAGTGGACGATTGACAAAATGTTCGGTATTGATTTATCGCAGGGCTGTTCCAAATTACGATGAATTTACAGATCTGCGGCTTTTCACTTCACAAGCATGGGGCGGATGCTTAGCATGAAACCAGATAATTCAGTTTGTTTTAAGCACTGCTTAAATTGGAATCTTTTGATCACCTTGATATCTATCTAGGTGTGATTATAGTGGTGACCCAAGGTGGTATATAGCTGTTTAAGAAGTTTTTCAGTTTATGCCAGAGATCTCACGATTTCTTCCGTAAAATCATGTCAAGGACCAAACTAGGAATAGGGCAATGCATGCTAGCTTATTCTTACAAAAGCCTTAGAATAGGCCTTTACGCAAAATCCCACAATCTATCGTAAAAATGCGAGAATCTATTGAAAGATTGACTTTAAGGTTTCGCCTCCAATCCAAGCCATGCAAGTCTGTGCATCTAACGGCAACCCACGAGATTTGCTAGTAATGTTACTTTTTATTTATACGTTTTATATATAAAATTTTAGAAATATGTATGTAAGTTTTATTCAGACCAGAAGATGTTTAAAACAATGTTATACCCCAAAATTCCAACATTTATTTTTCTAAAATGTTTGATATCCCAGTGAAACAAAAGTAAAAAGTTGTCGCCCTGAAAACTTGGAACGATATTCCCATCAATATTAGAGAGCTCCCTACACTTAATAGATTCAAAAAGCAACTAAGTCATTTTAAGAGCTGAAATCGAACGAAAACACGACTCCATGGAACAGCAGCTGCTATGTAGATAGGAAACTGTATAAACTTTAGCTTTACTGTGTATATAATATATTAATGTGACTAGGGTATTTATTCTTTTATTGAGTCTGTAAGCTGGAGGGATTTTGTGTTTAAATAATTTGAAATGAAAATGAAATGTCCATCACCGTATCGGCATTAAGAATAACAACTCCCTAAGACAAAATTCTGAAAATTTGAACTCGCTGTTCTTCTCGAGTTCAGTTTCTCTTGATGCACCCTTCTACATGGCAAATATATCTTTTATTTCAATATCAAAGTTTCTACAGGGTGTCCCAAAAAAATTTGTTCGACGTTTGATTAAATATTAAAAAAATAACAATAAAATTAACGGGTTCCTGGTAAGATAGCCATATTGCTGAGAATTTAAATTAATTTTAGACACCAGAAGCTTGCAAATCCGTTAAAAATTAACGAATTTGCTAGCTTTTGAATTTCAAGTTTGTATGAAAGCTGAAACCAGACGCCCATCAATAGTATTTATAGTGAAAGTAGAATCTCGTTTATTCGAAGCAAATCAAATGGACTTTCAAAAGCACTTTCGATAACCTAACTTTCTCTTACATCAAATCAAGGCTACACTCTTTTTTTTATAAGAATATTGTTTATAAGAGAATATTCAGGCTCAGAATCATCCAAATTTTAAGAATATTATAAGAATATTGCTCAGCCTCAGCTCGCATATTTGTGTGTCATTTTTCAGCAGTTGCCTGTTTTGCAATGTTCATAACATTCTTATTGTTACAATTGCTCAAATTTTTTTTTGTTCGACCATTTCTTCATAATGATATGACAATTCTTTGAACTATGTTCCCTTGAAACCATATCAGATTTGAAAAAATATGAATACTTTAAGAATATGTTAAGGCTCAAAACGAAAAATGTCTTAAGAATATTGAGGCTGGAAAAAATTTATAGTATTCTTATAAATAAAAAGAGTGTATGGCTGCTTAGAAGGAATCCTGTTGAGCACAATTTAAAATGACCCCGTCTCCCATCGATAAAGTTTTCATGAAATGTTTTCGAATACTCGCATTCTTAAGTAAATTTTGGCAATGGTTACAAAAATCAAATTACTTTCGAAGTCCATTTGGTTCACTCTGATATCAACGAGGAGGTATGACATTGGACAGTCTTCTTTTACCGCGATTTTAGGACGTCTTTTTGCACAGCAAGTCTGTTAGGGGCGTCTGGTTCAGCTTTCCCACAAACTTGAACTTCAAAAGCTTGTAGCTCCATGAATTTTTAGCAGATTGGCAAGATTCTGGTGTCAAAAATTAATTTAATACCTTAGAAACAGGTTGTGTAACCAGGAGCCCGTTCATTTCTTAGTCATTTTCTAATATTTAATCAAATTTCGAACAAGTTTTTTGGAACAGCCTGTACATAATTTGAACATTTTCAGTTTAATTGGGAACAATCCAGTTTTTAATAGTATGCTTAACGCTATCTTATTTCTTCATTAAGGTGAAAAGCCTTTTCCATGTGAATTTCCAGGCTGTGATCGACGATTTGCTAACTCAAGCGATCGTAAGAAACACATGCATGTTCATACGTCAGACAAGCCATACAATTGCCATATTAGAGGATGCAACAAAAGCTACACGCACCCAAGCTCATTGAGGAAACATATGAAGTTGCATGGAATTTCCCCCTCACCGTCAGCATCTGAAGACGAAGGAGATAGCCTGGAAGCGTCACCGATTCAAGTCACTGCTACGGAAAATGGAGGTTAGTTTTTAGCATTTCTAAGCTAGAATAGAGGATGTACTGACTGGCTGTAGCAGAGACAAGTTTTAAACTCACCACGATTTGATTTTAGTAGCGATCTTTGAAATTTTTTCATCACTAAAGACAAGGATTACTGTTCATATAGCAGTAGTAACAGCGTTGCTCGATTGAGTTTAAAACCACATGTAAACTCGCTTTGAAAAACCTTGTTCTGAGCCATACCATCGTAATTCTTCCCTAGGAGCATTACCTTTCGGCTTTCCCGTTTTCAGTGGTCTTCCAACATAATTAGCCAAAAAGTACATGATACGCTTTAGAGTGGCTTCGTAGCATGCTTCAAAATTGGGTGGCTTCCACATTCTTTACTAATACAGTAAGAACCTATTATTTTGCAAGTCAGCCTGAGTTGTTATACAATGAATACACTTGATTGGTTCTTATAAAACAATTGACAATTTGACAATCTTAGCCTGTAGGTTCTTAATCCACTAGGTTCTTATACTCGGGTTTTGATAATGATAATATATCTATGATAATATTAATGATGATACTGATCTTTCATATTCATACAGGTTAATTTGTTCAGTAAATAAAATTACAGTTATCATGAAGTAACATGAAGCTACTTCGAAGGCTGTTAATATTTTTAGGTGGAATACGGTGGAAGAAAATATCCATCATTTAAAGTTAGTTGACGGAGCTAAGTAGAGGCAATCTATAATTAGGACAAAGAAACGCCTACGCACGTAATATACCTTTTAGCTATTTCACAAAAAGAGCCTGGGTCGAGCGTTATTTTTATACATTTTTAAACGCGAGGTTCGATTGAGTGGCGTTGAAGCTTTAATCACTATTGTGCACATTCGAAATTTCTACAAAATGTAACAAAATATCGTTCGATTCTGATTCTTTTCAGCATAGCTAAAAGGTCTATAGCTCGATTACGTGTCGATATCATCAAATACAATATAGGCTAATTTTAGACATGCGTATGCAGCTCTTGGATTAGCTATTTATTTCCGTCAACTTACTTTAAAGTATGATTTTTTCGTAGAAATGGACAGCAGACAGGCTTTGACGGAACAGAACAACAATGAAGTGCCAATCAAACAAGAAGACCAAGACACTGACTCTGATTTCGATGCCCAAACAAATGTGGGCACCCATTCAAGGAACGTTCCAGCGTGGTATCCTTGTGATGGGCAGATATAAGACTCTTGGGCACCTTTAAAAATGCTAAATTTAAATGAATTCGTGAAACTGTTACAAAAAGAACCACCAACTCTGAATTGAACTTGTACAGCTAGCACCGATAAAAGCTCAAGTTCCGTGTGCAGACGACGAAGGAAAGGCCTAAATCGAAATTTTTGGCAACGAGGAGAGAAAGAACGGTTTACACAGGACGTCTCACAACAAAGCTTCGAACGACTTCAAAGTACAAATCTCAAAAGAGTATAAGCTGAAAAAGCTCCAGAAGACTACAAACTTAACGAGCTCAAAATGTATTGGACCAAACAGAATTCTCAATTTTAATGACGACTGAATTAATCTATCACTAACACTGGAAGCTTCCTGAAGATTTTCTTGTGAGATTTCTCACAAAGTTAGCAAATATAGAAAAAGTCCACTTTTCAAATACTTCCAAAGATCTGCAGCCTGGAAATTTTCGTCCAAAATTCTAGATTAGTGTCAAAATTTGCAAAAAAAATTAGTATAAGAGACGAAATCTTTAAAGAAGTATAACTACAGCGGGTCAGTCGAAAAAGTATACAATCTACGAAAATGTTCAAAAATGTTCGAAAATGTATACATTCTCCGCTGATAATACCACGTGTACCTGTAGCTAACTTTGGCAAGGCTAAGGTGCTGAAGGGGCTTGGTTAAGCCTGGTTTTCATTAAATCGTAATTTATCGCGGATGATTGGTGATGCACCTTTCGCTTTTTCATTGAAATTTATGATTTTTGAGACTTATGAGTCTCATTGTTCTTGTTACTTGCACCACCTAGTAAGAACATGGAAATAAATCTGTTTGTTCGTAGTTCTTATCTTTGAATGTCTTTTTCTTAAAAATCAGTTTATAGGTCCTTATATTTCTTTCTTCTTGTTTGCGGAGTTTTACTGAATTCATTTCGAAGAAAAAGGTAATAGCCATTCACACCACACCACCTTTTGCCAAAAACAGTAGCCTATGAAAAATTAACTTATTTCTTCAGGATTCTACGATGCTTCCATCTTTCATACTCGTTTAAAATCTAAAATTTGCCTCAAATTAGATGTCAGGTGAGATGCGATAACCCTAAATTACTCATGAAAAATACTTCAATTGTTGTTGTTCGTGGGCATTTTCACCTGACATCTAACTTGACACAGACTTTTGCGTCTATAAGATAAAGTACCATTTCAGCATTTCAGGTTACCTTATACAAAACTGACATTATTCATGTAAATAATTTTGAATATATTGACCATTAACAAATGCATCCACATTCATAATAAAGCATTTGTCAGTTTATATAATCATTTATAAATTAGATGTCACGTGAGATTTGCGATAACGCAAAATTCCTTATCCAAAACACTTCAATTGCTTTTATTCGCGGGCATTTTCACCTGACATCTAATTTGAGACAGACTATAGTTTTATTCATTTATGTAACAACGTAAGAGAAATAGTATAAAATGTTATCATTTACAAGCAAGTGAGGAACTCTCTAACTTACCAGTTTAAAGGCGCATTCCTCTAAAAACCGGGGTATCACTGAACTGTGTTGTTTGCACTTAAAACAAAAATGCATTACATTATCAGTATTTTCCAATGTTTCTCTAACTTAAATACGGCTCAAGGGCTGCATTTGATTCGCTGTCCAACTCTTAGAATTCAAATAGGCAATTTTCTGGCATAGCTTTGTAATCACATGAAATTGATAGAATATAGATTTTCCATACAAGGCCACATAAAATAAATTAATAGATTCTCGTCACAAAGTTTTGGAAACTCCCGCGAGGCGGGAGGTTTATATTTTATAATTTATATATAAATCTTTTTGGCAAATCTAGCCAAATCAGTGAGGCAGGCACATTATTCCGGTGAATAATTTGCTTACACAGTCTTTTGCGCGGAGAAATGCCTTCCCTGGGCCGTTTGTAAAAGAAGAAGGAGAAGCGACAATCAATTGACGATTGTCGATGTTTGTAGGAGCTGTTTACAATTTTCAACATCAGCCGGAGCATACGATTTTATTCAAAGCTTTGGAATGTAATCACCAGACAAGTGATTTCTTGTAAATTTCCTGCAGAAACCCAACTAAATTGCAGTGAAATTTTGCTCAGACTTGAGCGACATGTCTCATTTCAGTGCTTTTCCATTTCATGTGCCTAAATGAATACATTTTGCTGGGACCCCATTTAAAATTGTAACGGTGCACTTTGGATTTGGATCCGTAGATCAGCTTCCCGTTTACACAGTTCTTGGCTCTTCCTATGGAAAGATTTTTGTACTGGAGCAGTGTAAATGTTCTTGAACCATAAAACTTGGCAGCGAATCAAAACTGTGCCAATACAGTGAAAACGTTGTTTCAGATTGACATTTGCATGACATTTATTTATAATTTTATGATAATTCTCTGGAATTCTACCTTTCATTCGATACAGTCATGTATCATCAGGAGTAAAACATTGCAAATAAATAGAAAACAACAAAACTATGTGTTTTGACGTTATATAAAATATAAAAATATCACAAATATTGCAAATGACGAACGGGCGGGACTTTTATATTTTGCAAACAAAATATAAAAAATATCGACGCAGAATTAATTTTCCATGCGGGCGGTGCTGAGAATCTATTAATTTATTTTATATGGCCCAATCAATAATGAGGACAAAAACGTGTGTTTCGTGTCACCTTCTGTTTCAGAGAGACCAGAATTTTTTTAGTTTTTTAATACTTTTAGGAAAGTGATTTTTGGCCAATAAATTACTTCTAAGAGGTATAATGCATCCAAAACTATGCAAAGAAAAAAATTAGCTTGAAGCCTAATTGTAAGAAAGAATTAAATGTTTATGAATCTGATGCGTGGTTTTGGCAGTATCATATTTCAAACCGTCAATACAGTTTTTTGACTCACCCGATCAGATCAACTTCTACAGTCTTCCAAAGGTTAGATTCATTGCGCACCCGGCATGATGGCCCGTTTTTTAGATTTCTGGCAAGTTAGAGAGTTCCTTACAAATTTTCGACGCATATATCTAGACTTTTTATTTGCATGCAACTGTAATATGTCATATTTATAAAGAAGACAGGGTTCGGTTTAGTTAAAATACGATTTATGATTTTACAAATGAAATTCAAATTATTATGAAAAATTACTGAGGTAAAATTTAAAGATATCTTCTAATGTCAATTCAAATAATTATTGAAAACTTGCTATCTCTTCTTGTTGTTTTGTGTAACTTATCCTTTGAAAGCATAATTGCAACCACTTCAGGTCCCAAAGACGTGGGAACCACGGGGGGGGGGTCACTGGGGGCACCCCAAGAATTGGCAATAAACCAAAAAGTGTCCTTTTTACAGAACTACGGAGCCAAGAACTATGGACTAAGGAACTAGAAACCGGCGGAGGAGAGTTGGAGGTGGCCCTTTTCGAGACAGATACAGACAGAATATTGCCTAGTTTTGTTATTGTTTACTTTGCGACTTTATGTTTACTTCTTGGTTCGTTTTATTGTGGAGGAAAGCGGACATATATCAAGATTTACACTATTTTCTGCTGTGTATCACATTCTTACCATGTAAAATCTGACGCATATTAAAGTGCCCTTCGTATGAAAGAAGTTTCCTTGAAGTGTCGTGGGCCGTGACGCTCCGCTCTAAGGCCTAGTTTGAACATTAAAAACGGCAGAATCCGTCTTGTCTAAAAATCTGATTCAAACGTCGTTTTTTGCCGTGTCGGATTGAAATTAAAATGGTTAGAATGGCCATTTTTTAATGCACAAGCGCAGTGGCTGATCACACGTAGAAACTGCGGACCATGGCCTAGAATTGATCAATTAAATGCGGCAGAAATGCGATCTTTAAATCAACTCGTTTTTGTACCGTTTGATACGACAGAGCTGGTGAGATACTGCCGTTTTATCTATGAAGCATCGTTTTTTATTTTATGTCGAATTTAATTGACACTTAACAATTTCTAGCAGCATCTATCAAATTCGACACGGCAAAAACGATGTTTAAACTGGGCCTAAGTTTGAGATACTTCTTACGGCCTTGCCAGGTCCCATGCGAAATGTTAATGTAATATAAGAAAGTGTACAAAAAAGAACCTGGTTGGAGATTTCTGTGAAAATTGTATTTAAACAAATGATTTGCAGTACAAAATGTTGAAAATAGCCTTAAATAACGGGCTCATCGTACTAAACCCATAACTTGTTTGCTCCATCAATTGCTTTCGATTTACACACCAAATCGATTGTAATCGCAACAATAGATTTTTACAGTCGCCCATTGAAGCTTCAGTTTCAGTTGTGTTATAGAAAATTAATACGCTGATCCCGGGGTGGGGTGGGTACTTCGTATATTTGTCCGACAGGGGTGTGCCGTTTTTCAGGGTGTCGTTTTCACCAATTCTTTCTAGCACGGGGTATAAAAATATGGGGAATTTACTGTTTCGTGATCGTGGTATGGCCTCGTTCTAGATTTGCTTGACTATGAGGCAAAGACAACTGGGCTTAGCAAAAAATTCGTTGCTATGGCATTGCTAAGGGATGAAACAATGAACACTTACCAAAAAGAAATAATTTGTACAAATTTATAACTTGAAATCGTGGCTAGATATTTCATAGTATGATTCTGTAGGCATGTTTCTACAGATTTAAAGTTTTCTCCCTTTCGTATTTTTCCCGGTATTTTGAATTTGAGGTTCAAGATTTCAATTTCGAGACAACTTTTCATGAAAACTATTTTGCGGAAACTTTGCAGTATTGAATAGTTTTACCGGACATTTGGCCACACGTGTGCAACATATACGTTCCTTCAGTCTGCTTGGATAAAATTTTACAAAATTGCGAAATTTTAAAGTTAAACATTTTGAAATTGAAAATTTTGCTTATGATTAATGCTACTCCTATTGCAGGAAGTAGTTAAACGCACGGCACACGGCAGTAAGTTTGCAAAATTATCGAGAAGCAAGCGCCTGAAGGCCAATTTTCAAATTTTTGCTATGTCCGGATTTAAACTGGTTAACGGTCAACGGTATTTTTGATATTATCATTATTATTGTTATCAATTTATTTGAAGTAGGCCTACATTTATATGGATATCTATATACATAAACAAGGATAGATTTTGTAAGACAATAGCATGAGTTGCTTTTGATTGACACCGCAATTCAAAGCGATTTGCGATCGCAGACAAAGGAAATTCTCTCAACCAGTAATTCAAAACAAGCAAAGCCGCAAAAGTTTCTCTGAAACCCAGGTAGCTAGCTCGCTCGTTGTGCATTCCAGGAACTGTTTTTAAGAACAAACAAGAGCATATATCGAAAGACGAAAGATATATCTACACATCTACCGAGGGCATTTTATTTCT
>REGL01000003.1:378448-395589 GCA_004194395.1 Aurelia aurita complex sp. Pacific | reverse complement strand
GGTGTTGGGTCAATAGGGAAGTACATTGCACAGTTGCACATGCTATGTTAACCTGTCGTCAGCAGAACTAATGGCAACATTTCTTAATTTTAGGCCTATAAATAGCCATCCATGGTCCTGTCTGCAACATAGAGATGGTGTGTGCTTCTAGCTAGTAGTTTTTCAAGGACAATTCCTTTGTCAATTGTGACTGGATGGAACTGCTCTTGTTTGTTCCACCAGTCAGGAGTCACTTTTCAGTTTCATTGATTTATCAATTAACCTAAAATACAATTCTACATTACTACATTACAACTAATTACATAACAAACGGTGCTTACAGTGATTACATTAAGAAAACTTTACAAGATTGTATTTAAGATTAATTGACTAAGGAGGAACTCTCTAAATAGATAAACTAATCGAGAGAGAGTCCCCCCAATAATAACAAAGAAACCAAAAGCATTTTATATAAAAACAGCAAACAACCAGATGTACCTAATCATACAGTAGAGGACTTCTTGTTAATTTTCAAGAATTCCTTAACATAATATCGCACATTTGCTCACTACACATACTTTTTCAGAAGAAACAGCTTACAAGAAACAGTAGGCTCAATTTTTGAAAGTTAAGAAGCGACCCTACCTGAATTTGCAGTTTCAATTTTCCCAGCACATTCAAAAATGTTTGCCTGTTTGGACATTATTTTGAGTGCAAATTATGTTATTAGTATTGTTTTGAGATCTTACTAAGTAATTTGGGAGCTCTCTTGACAAAGCTAAATTAACTCTGCACTTCCGGCAGTAAAAATATAAGAAACACGCAAGAAACTTTTGGTAGCAAAATGGCCCTAAACTTTAAGAAACTGTTTACCAGCCCTGGACCTGAGTTTTTCATGAAAAATATGTTTATTCAAAATTAACCACAAGAAACAATTGGCTCTGGACACCTGAGATCTCCCTGAAAACTGCTATACTTTGCAGTCAGGTTGCCACAGATTTTGATGAGACGTCAGCAGTTGTGCAAGGAGAAATTTCATTTGTTCTCTTTGCATATTTTGAATAACCTATTGAAATCTCCAGTGTGTAAATTCCACACTCTGGACACCTGTTGATAACTTTGCAAAGTGTGGGCAGCAGTTTTCTTTTTCAAACGATAAATGCATACATGACACATAAATGAGCTTCAAGGCTGTTCAGTAATCCATTCTATGTTTGCTAAACACTTACTATTTGCCAGTTTCCAAATTTTATAAAAAATGCACATATAGGACTCTTGAAATATCACTGGTGCACCCACTGATTAATGTGCCATGAGAATTTTTTCTATGCAAGAGGCAAAGTTAGCAGTGTGGCTGTTGTCAACATAGGTAATGAAGAGGTCATTAGTGATGGTTGTTGACAAGGACAAGACCACAATGGGGCATTTGTACAAGGCATCATGACATTCGCTATTTAAGAAGAATTTTTTGTTTATTCTTAACAATTCATGTTTAAGGTCTTACTGCAACTATGTAATAATATGTTTGAAATAAATTAGTTGGTTAGAAAAAATGCAAATTAATTTCGTTTATTTTCTATACTAAATTACAGTTGTGATGATGATTATTATTATGATTATTGGAAGGTTTTACAATGAAACCAGAGATAATAACTGCCAAAAATTTGTGTGGATCTTTTCTGTTACCATGCATAATATGAAAGCCCTTTGTAATACTTGACCGTTTTAAGGATTAAATTGTAAAAATGTTGTGGTTTGTTCTGCTCAGTACCCTGTAGACCCACAATAGTTCCCTTGTTTGCCCATGCCCCCTTACTTTGCAGTTTTCTTTTCTTTTTTACACCTAAAAACCATTTGACATCAATATTTATTTGGTCAGCTGTCTTAGAATGAGATTTCAGAGGCATAGAGTCCCAAAGTGATGCCTTTGCTATTTTTTACTTCCATTATTTCATAAAAAACTGAGATATTGTGACACATTTTCCTTGAAACCCGCAAACAATCCTTTCTACCATGTTATCATGGACACTTCAGGTACAATTTAAGCATAGTGTGGTTTGCCTGCTCTTGTCTGCACGTTTTGTATCCAACTAGAAAGGTCAGTGTGTTGCTAAGAATGGCCTAAATAGCACAGCCAATAGTACACCGATCAAAATATTAGCAAAAAATCCGAAAAATAGTCTTTTGTGCTGTCAACGTAATGAATATTATCTGCTAATGGCTAAAGATCAAACTGATGTAAAGGTTTAACCTGTAACATCCACTGAAGGAGCTGCAGAAGGCAGATAAGGTAGCTTAATTTTCACTGATCAACTGCACTGGAATTTTCTTGCTCCTGTTCGTGAGAAGGCCTAGTACTTAAAGGCTCGTACATTCTTTCAGAAAAGGGATAGAAAGAATATTTAAAAAGTTTTGTGATCCCCAACCATTACTCTTTCAAAATAGGTATGTTTGGAAGTAGTTGAAGGAAATCAAATTTTTGGTCTATGTCATGATGATGCCCCACTGTGAAGACAGCAGCTGACCATTTGGTTTCATCTCAGAACAGTTCATGAAATTACGTATGTTCTCTGACCCTTCAAACATTAAAGGTTTCAACTGGGGCACTTGAGAAGGTCATACTGGAACTGTGGTGTATGCCATGATGTCAATGGTGCACAGATTCACTCTAAACAATAGAAAGAACAGCAAAATTAAAACATATTTTTTCACACTCGACTAAATTAAATATTGATTTCATGTAAAATATTCAACATTACTGCATTACGCAGGACTTAAACTTGGAAGCATAGGGCTCAAATCTTTCAAATCTTTAAAAAGGTGGGTGTGATATTCTATAAAGGAACTTATGGTACTTTGCTGTAAAACTGCCATAGAAATTTTCTGATATCGATTGTTTTCTCCAAATGGCGGCAATTTAATCATTTTTGAAAAATTCATGAAAAATTTGGGAAAATTTTAAATGATCGTAAATCTTAAACCAATAGAGGCACCGCAAGGAAAGCATATTTTATGAAGGTCTACAATATGGTGGCAAGGAGGAATCAGTATCTTTTCTGGTTTAGGATTTAGAAATTTGATGACGTCATAGCCTCAAATTTAATGAATGCCACCATTTTGAAACTAATCAAGATATCAATAAATTTCCATGGCAGATTTGCAACAAAAAAGCCTAAGTTCATTGCAAGCCATTTATTTCAAGGAAAATTGTTATAGAATTTTACACTGACCTTTTTAAAGATGTTTCAATGGGGTAATGGAGTGATATTTGGATTATTGCCAATGGATCTGAATTCCAGTCCTGCCAGTGCCATGTTGATCCGAGTTATAGGCCTGCCTGATGCTAGAACAAAAGAAATTGGTGTAAACTGTGTGACACGGATGGGGTGTTTTTCCATGTAAATTTTGCGTGAGAAAACCTAGTCTGTGTCTTTCCTAATTTATTCACCAGGGCAAAGGTTTTCAAGTATATCTAATGATATGTGTATACTGTAGGTCCTTTTGATATCCATATAATGTATAGCTAATATATAAATGCACGGTGTTTGTAATTGCAATATGTTTTGCAGCTAAGGTGGGATAACTAATTTTCACAGCAGATTTTCTTCAAAGATTTGGATAAACAAAATATAGTGTGTTACAGAGCAGGTGAAAATTTACACCATTGTAAAGATACAGTTGCATTCTGCTAATTTCCTTGCCCTTTGAACAAACATGAAATCAAGTACCAGCCAAAACACTTAAGCCTTATATAACAAATGTAAGGCTAGTCATAGAAAAATCAATGAGTATTGAGTGTTCTTTTATTTGTTACAACGTTGAATTTGAGGAAATACAATCTTGGTGGATATTTTAGAGGACACAAAACTAACCAGGACTGCAGCCTTGCAAGAGGACAGTACAACCATGTGCACATTGGTTTTTCTCCCTAAGAATTCCCGAACAATTCTCAAGGATACTTTAAGAACATTCAAGAAATCTTTGTTCAAGAATTTACAGTCTTTCATATAGCTCAAGAATTCCTATCATAATGTCAAGAATTCTTGAAAATGATTAGNATCTTTGTTTAAGAATTCACAGTCTTTCATATAGCTCAAGAATTCCTATCATAATGTCAAGAATTCTTGAAAATGATTAAGAATTAATGTGTGCAAAGAAAGCCTGTATCGTACACTCTATGCCAGTAAACAAAAGAAACATGACACAAGTATGATTCTTTGAGAAGCTGTCATTTACCTTCAAGTGCAAGATAAGTTTTTATTCATGCAGACTTGTAGATAAAACTCGCTTTTGGCAGAATTTGGCTGCAAAAACTGATCAATTTGAATGATCCCAAAGATATTCCCTGTACTATGCATGAATTGTCTCATATTTTAGCATGGTTTTTGAACTACCTCTCTAAAAAGCGAATATGTTGAGTACAATAATTGAAAGAAGTCTTTTTATCCTAGCCTCAGAAAGGGTTTGAATATAAATTGCCAAGATGAAAATGGGAACACAGCACTTCATTTAGCAGCCTTGAATGGGAGAAGGTAATTTGCTACTTCTTTGATTGTTTGCAATAGATATACCATAACAGTGTTCACTTTGTGTGTTAATCTTAAATGTTCCCAGTATGCTCCCTTTCTCTTCAAGAGATATCATCCTGTTGCATCAAATACCACTTATTATTGCCTAATCATGCAAAGCAGAAACGTTTTTTATGTCTTGTTACTGTACTGTAGCTCTGGTTACTTACTGAATGAAGAAGACATGCAATGAGTGTATTCCATACCTGACATCAAACTCACACATTGTCACTCATTGTGGGGACTTGCTGACTACGTGTCCTTTCCTGCAATGAATGGCACAATAGTTGTATTGCTGCATGTTTCTGTTTTAATTAATAAAAAAGACCCTACACATGGTTAGAGAACCTTCAGCTGCTTTCAAAATGGACCCATTTTCTAAATTTTTTACTTAATGGATTTTTGGCTGCAAGTGAAAACTCACTAACGGTTAACATCTCTTGATTATTCCATTTTGAGACAAAGAAAAGAAAAGAAACAACAAGTTGCTAAGGAACAAAGCTAATTAGAAGGCATTGGAATAGACGATTATGCTCAAGATGGCGGCAGGGAACTTTTTACCAAGATGCATTGTGTTCTAATTACGATTCTTTAATAATTCTACAGGAATTCAATTAAGGAACGCAGTGCATGTTAGTAAAAAGTTCCTCATCATCTTTAGCGTAATCGTCTATTCTTATCTTTATACCGGTGAGTCAATAAAAGGCCTGGCGTTTGAAAAATGCTGGTCTCTCAATGATATTGAAAACTGTCTTGTTTTAATCCCGATATGTCCAATTAGGTTCAGTAATTTGATCGGTTTTAATCGGCCATTCTTTCCCGTCGATACGAGAGATTTTCTACAGAAAACCCCTTTCAAAAAACTGCAAAAACAAAGTAAAATGACAAACAACATTTTCCTTTCTTTTCCTTCCTAGCAATAATGACACTCACATATTTATACCATATTTATACAGGATAACCTTGTCAGTAATTGTCTTACTGCTATCACTAAGGGTCCTGTTAAGATTAAAGTTTGTAAAATAAAGGGATAAAACTTACAAGAGGCAAGAGTAAAAACTGTAAAACCCTTAATAACAATCATGTTCTGAACTTAATGCATCTTGTCCTCTTATGAGAATGGAATCCTCCTGAATAAGTTATTCATATATGTGCTAAAGCGTTCTCAAGTCATTGCTGTAAGGTAAACACATTAGGGAAACTTGCTCATGATTTTAGTACGTTTTTCAAGGTTTCTCGAAGGGGCATTTTTTAGAAAATCCCTTGTAAAATCTAGATGGAGCGACCGATTTCAGCCAGGAAAATTTTTTAAAAGTTATTGAACATGTTAGCTATTCAACTAGATATTGCAAAATATAATTGCTTGTGTATTCAGAGAGTAGTAGCCTTTCGAACGCCAGGCCTTTCCTTGACTTATCCGGTAGTTAGGGTGTGCATTAGTACTTCATGCTCAGCTTCTGAATTAGATAAATACAATCCACAAGGCAGATGTTTAGATTTATCCGTCGTCTTTTGATATATTTTTGTGATCAAACTCAAAAACTCCTTTTTTGCTTGCACAAGGCGATATTATGCCATACTCATGGTTTTTTGGCATCGTTTGTGTCCCCTATCCACTCAACGCTGCAACATTCGACTGCAACATTCGCTGTAAGTAAATGCCGTCATGTGATCCCCAAATACCCGAGCGCATACTCTGATATGTAGTAAATCGATTCAGTGCCGACGTCAGCGTTTTCGAAAAGCTTTTTTTTACCTGCCCACATGACAACATGAAACGGCGTTTTCAAAAAGATCCACTCTGGAGAGCGTTTTCGAAAATCTTCTTTTTTGGTGACCGAAAACGCCGTCTCTATGTGGACGCGAACCCAAAACGGATAAAGAGAGTTTTCAGAAATATCCGGATATGTGTGGACGGGGCCTCCGTCATACAGTACATGTTGTACTAATGGTCAATGACAAGACTTTATCAATTAGTGGATAAGAAAAGCTATGCCTGAAAGAGAGACAGGATGCAGGAAATCGGCGAGTAGATAAATATTGGAATATAGAATACGTGCCTATTAGTAGAATTATTCTTAGTGTAAACAGTTGAAGAAGATGTCTAAATAGACCTTTTAGCTATACCACAAAAGAGTTTTGATCAAGCAATGTTCTTTGTAACTTTTCATACCTTGTCATACGAAAGGTTTGATTCAGTGGTGCTAGAGCTTTTTCATCTTTGTACACATTCAAAAATTCTGCAAAATGAAAAAGAATATAATTCTGTCCAGATTCTTTTCTAAAGTAGCTAACAGCTCTGTTGTATTGCTTTACAACAGTTTATTTCCTGCAATTTTAGACTCATGCTAAATAGTTAAGATCTGCTTATTTAAATAATGCTGTTTCATTTACTTGCCATTGACTGATTTCGACTTGGTTACTACTTTCTCTCATTCTAGTGAAGCTGCAATCTTACTTCTACAAAATGATGCATCAGCAAACATACCAGAAAACCTTGGTAAGTGTGAACCATAATGTGTCTGGGTACATTGGCCATTCTCTGAACGACATATACTCTCTGAACGACATATAAGTTCATCCTTTTGCATCACGTCTAAAATGTTCACTGGGAAAGTAGGCCGTTTCTTTTTCATGCCATATAAAGCTTGAATTTTAGCAGGTTTATCGATCTTCTTTTCAACATGAAGACATCGGCCTAAACCACAACGAACATCCTTGAATACAATTTAGCCTTTCGGCAATCGGATAAAATAAAGTTTTTGAAAATCGGTTCATCGGTTATAGACATATAAGCAATCAAACGATAATACATCATTTTGGGACACCCGGTACATCTTTTAAATTATCAAAACATGTTAATAATCATTAATGTACCAGAGGTTATGATAATAGAACATCAAAATGACATTCTAAGTTTATATTCTGTTTTTGAGAACATTTTTGATGTCGTAGAAATTTAACGATTTTTGAAAACTTCAAAAGTGCGAACAGTTTACACGATGCTGGGAACATTTTGCCTTCCTTTCCGCAATTAAGGAAAAATTGATGAAAGGGAAATGAAATATAAAGAAGGGGTAGAAAAAGAGTAACAATAACATCCTTTAATAATGATTGTGAAATCAATAACTAAGACGCGCCAGTATTTTTGTCAAGGAGTCATTAATTGAAGGTGTTGTGGCGCAGTGGTGTAATCCTCTGACATAGAGCCCCACCACGTCAGCGTCATGACAAGGGGTCGCGGACTCGATTAAGCCTATTCTACTTCTTCGATCCCAGCGCTTGGCGCTAAAAACCCACAACTTCACCTTCACCTTAATATGATTTGTTCTGCTTTCTGGTATGAGTAAAGCTTTTTAGGAGCAGATATCTCTTATTTTCCTTTCGATACTAATTCTTCATTGCCTGTCTGGAAAACTCAATAAATTAAGATGACTATGCTTTCCACTCTGATGAGCACAGGGAGCCCCTCTGCTAGATTGGTACCCCGGGGGTCTACTTAAAACATTGAGCACCCGGGGATGTGCCTGCCAATAGGGCCCCATTTTCGGTTGAAAATTCCAGGACAGGATTATACCTTTTGTGTATTTATTCCGGCACAGGTATGTTCATTAAAGCTTTTTTCACAGGAAGGTCAGATTTGACATGCAAAATTAAGGTAACTTACAAAAGAGGTACTATGTTTTCAAACATTTATTCCAGGACAGGATCATAAAATTTTCTTGTGGCAGGCACATCCCCGTTGTTTTTCTCCAAAGTAGGCCCCCATGGTATTGGTACCCTTGGAACCGTGCTTGGAACATGTTTATTTAGTTCGAGTTGTGATCCGATTTGTCGTGGTTCCAAACTTTAAGCTGCTGCTAAGTGGGCAACAACTGGCATACAAGGATGCTTTATATCATAAGGTTTAGAAATTTGTTTCTCCGTGAGAAATAAGGTATAATTTGCCGTACGTTTTAGAAAATTTCATATTGCAAAGCTTACAAAGTTTTTTTTACCGTTATATAACAATCATGTGGTCTTCTATGATGATATGAAAGCACAGAGAGATAGCTGGGTTTAATTCTCTGGGGACATTTTTATGTCAAGGTTTGTGTACAGCTTTACAGCTGAAACCTGTTCTGCGATCTCCCCTCTATTTACACTCTGAGCAGCCACTTATTTTTCCATGCACGTGCTTTCGTTCGTTAAAGGTTTTTGCTGTGTTAAAGGGGCCTTTGGAACCAGCATGTTTTGTATGTAAATCCTTTTTAGCCAGTAAACGGGCCTTGAAAGTCAGAAGTCAAAAGCAAAATGTTTATTGTTTGAGCCTGATTTCAAGCTAAATCCTTTTATTGTCTCTTTGTTGTTGCTATTTTTATGATGTTTGAAAATTGCTGCGAACAAAGATATGGCACGTGCAATTCAAGGCATACTGGTTGCAAAGGCCACTCTAAGAATAGACACAATTGCATGTCGTAGTTTCGCTCTTTGCCTTTGATAACGCTACAACTAGCAGCAGCGACAACATCAGTGCAGCGACAACAACAACAGCAATTCAACTCAATGACATGAGATGAGTGTAACATGAGGGTCACTTTATTTTATGGAGTGAGGTGAACTCAGGTGAGGTGAGGCTGGAGCGTGAACTCAGACGCTGATAGAAATTTCAGTGCCAAAAGGCACGTGTTTCGTGGAAGAATACAGTAGCCTACCGCACGATAAATGCTGCTATTCATTTATGAATATATTGATCATATATTAGGGTTTTAAGCCGTAACAGAGATTGCTTTAGTTGCAGTTACATGATATTGACGATAGATTATGTTAAGAAATGCACGATATATATATATGATGTTGCCATTCTGTGGTTGGAACCCTTGAGCTTTTTATGTTTGCAAGATAGAATTTACAAGGCTTTGTGAAAAATCGAAAGTATTAAAACTCAACACCTTCCTTCTACTATCAANTGCCAAAAGGCACGTGTTTCGTGGAAGAATACAGTAGCCTACCGCACGATAAATGCTGCTATTCATTTATGAATATATTGATCATATATTAGGGTTTTAAGCCGTAACAGAGATTGCTTTAGTTGCAGTTACATGATATTGACGATAGATTATGTTAAGAAATGCACGATATATATATATGATGTTGCCATTCTGTGGTTGGAACCCTTGAGCTTTTTATGTTTGCAAGATAGAATTTACAAGGCTTTGTGAAAAATCGAAAGTATTAAAACTCAACACCTTCCTTCTACTATCAATCATGTATATAAATGTTATTGCATTCGCACTGAGTTTGACTCATATTGGAAGTGAAGGCTGTACAATATCAAGAAAGCATTTCACTTCCCGCCTCTTTTTAGCAGCTCAGTCATAATCATCTAAAGTTCGTATATCGTAATTCAAGTAGAAAACGTATTGCCAGATTTTACAGAAGCTTAATTTATATTTGCCTTGATTTTGCTCAAATGGAAGAAGACGGGATTTTCTTGGTCACCCTGTCGAAATGGCCGGTAGAATTTTTCATCAACACCGTTTGAAGTTGACTTCGGACACTCAACCTGAATTCTGTGACGAGGATTTCTGATATTCTGAAAATAGCCAAAAAACATTTTTTTGAAAATTAAACTTTAGCTTTTAGTCTTTGGGCAAAAAACCATTTGTTTGAAAAGTAACGTGTGCTTTTTGCTTGAACGCCGTTTGAAGTTGACTTCGGACATTCAATCCCAATGCTGTGACGAGGACTTTTGATATTCTGAAAATAGTCAAAAATAATCTTTTGAAAATTAAACTTCAGCTTTTAGTCTTTGGGCAAAAGCCACTTGTTTGAAAAGTAACTTAAAGGCAATATAAAAGGGTGGATCTGTTTGTGGAAAATCCTGTTGCCGTTAATGTTGAACCTTCTTTCTTTGTCTTTTGTAGACAAAAACCAGGTTTGGTCTAGAAGCAGCAATAAACTAGCTAAGGGCGAGAGACCCTTCGTTGCCTTGTGAATTTATATCACTTTGATTTTTTGTTTTCATTGAGCTTATTTTACAACATGAATCCAAAAAATGTTCGTGCACTAGTAGAGCAGGGGTTTTCGCTGGTGAGATCTTTGCAATTTTTGTCTTCAGATTACGTATATGATTACGTCATGAGCGTTGTCTTGTTTTCAGGAAACTACCCACTTCATCTGGCAGCTTTCAATGGGCACCATGAAGTCGCAGACGTTTTAATTAACCAAGGGCCCTCCAGGGCGAATGTTCTGGAACAGGTTCGTGTGGAAATCGAGATTATTGGTGTTGTTGTAGAGTGTGTATTTGTACTATGCCACTCACAATTTTTCGAGACCAGCCTTTGCATCCTTTATTTGGGCCATTGGACTTTGTTCTTTGATAAGCCTTCCATTGTAGTTTAGTGGGTAACGCCAACCTCGATTCCAGGGCTATCATTGTCTTCAGCCTCTCTTCTTCAGCGCAAGTGATACTGGCCGCCCATTGTTACCCTGGGCTCAAAGTTTGGGCAACGCAGGCCTTATTAAAATTGCTGTGTGCCTGCCAGAACATGGTTTGGGGAAATGTGCTAGCATTCAAAGCAGTCTGTGCGCAGTGAAAGTGCCAGCAACTAATGTGTCGTGATATTTCATTGCTGTGAGTGGTGCTGCCATGCTAGCGCACATTAATGAGGCCTTTTGCAGACATCATGAGCTCGCTTGCTTGTACCTCTTTTCCTATTACTAGATATCCTATGGTAATGTGTTTGAGCCCCACATTGGTTGATTGTTTCTATTTTCTCTTAATCTAAATTTTTCATCTCTAATATATCAGATTTATCTTTGCAATATACCCACATTACATCAGCTTATTTATTTTTTCAAATATGTTTCATATATCTCCTGGTATTAGATATCATTTCCTAGAAGTGACAATTAATATGTTATCTCTTTCCTAGAACTTAGCTGGTGATACCGCTTTGCATATTGCTGCTCAGTATGGCCACACGAAGGTTGTTCAAACTCTACTTGAGGTACTATTCTGTTTTTCTTGGAAGGTGCACTCTTTTAAGTAACGAAGAATAAAGCTTGAAGGGAAGGCTGAGTGACGTGACCATAAACAAGCTTGTTAGGGGTGGGAATGTTTGAAATATTTTTGGAATCTTTATTTTCTTGCTGAGGAGAAAAGATCACGAAGTCGTTGCTTGAAACCCGTCTTTTGAGCTATGGTAGTGCTGAAATCGTAATATTTCACAAAAAACAATTGTTTTGCGATTTCATATGAAATTTTAAGCCATGGAGCAGTCATTGTCTTTCACTCCCCTTGGCATCGTCCCTGTAGTGTTGTATAGTAATAGAATGCAAGATTTATTGTAATATTTTATATGGATAAAAGACAAAATTAAGTCCTTCATAATAAAATAACTTGATCACAGACATAGGCGAACAAACTGAATGGTTTGATGGATCAAAAATGCAGTTCTATGACCAATTTCTGTTGTTTGAGAGTGTGCATCAAGACCAGATAGCTCTCAAAAGTAGGATGTCTCACAAGGATCTCCGTCCTTAAATTGTCTCGTTCGTTAGTATAAAGTCTGTTGCATATTAGATGACAGGTGCCATTTTAGAAACTTTAAGAGACATTTTCCCGCTGGTTACTTTTCTTTACCACTTTTTCGATCTGACATCTAATATGAAATAGATTTGGGTATCGTTCTTATTTCTGTCATGTGTTGTTGAAGTTGCGTAGTTTAATTAGTTTTTCTGTTTGTTATCTCTATGTTAATGCCCTCGGGGTGGACACTGCCTTTTGCTTCCCAGGGGTTATCGTCCTAGAAGTATTGTGGAGTAGTTCTNTCTGACATCTAATATGAAATAGATTTGGGTATCGTTCTTATTTCTGTCATGTGTTGTTGAAGTTGCGTAGTTTAATTAGTTTTTCTGTTTGTTATCTCTATGTTAATGCCCTCGGGGTGGACACTGCCTTTTGCTTCCCAGGGGTTATCGTCCTAGAAGTATTGTGGAGTAGTTCTTGTAAGTAGTGTAGGTCGTAATATGTATTGTAATATTTTTTTGGATTACATAGAAAAAAATTCCCATAAGCAAAATTCCCAAATTGTAAACAGAGGTTGCAATCTCTATTAAATTTATTTAGACCTTGATACTTAAGTTCACCAAAAGAAATTGTAAGATTGGCAACATGACAAAATGTTGCTGGTTTTCAAGACGTTCCTTTTTTGGGTAACCAAGTACGGTATGCCTGCCATTAAGATATTTTGTACCCTCCTTTCTGTCGCTATACTCTACAAAATATAGCGGTTGTTTTCCATGAATACAGTTCTCAAGATATTTTTGCAAATTTTCTTTTTTCTCTTTATCGCTCAGTTTGGAATGATTTTTGTGACCTTAGCTTCTCCTATATGTTTACTAATTTCATTTTATGATAGAGACAAATTTCATGAAATTATGAGATAAAATACCTAAATCTTAAGTTGAAGCATCCATGCCTTGAAAATTGTTTCATGTTATTGAAATATGTAGTAGTTGTTTTTCCTGTAAATGGTACTCATCTGGTATTTATTACTAGTTTGAATTTAATTTCTTTCCTTTTCTCTCAGTGTCATTCAGATGCTCATATTCGAAACAAAAAGGACGAAACACCGTTAGATCTCGCTGCAATGTATGGACGATTAACAACGGTAGGGATATCCCCAAAAAGACTCTGTTTTCGCCATGATCCTTTGCACGTGTGTGAATCATTAGAATATCATAATGCCTGTAAACAGCATTGGCCTCACTCCATAAGGACCCTCTAGTTACGCTCATCTCATTGAATTGAATTGTTGTTGTTGTTGTCGCTGCATTGAAGGCCTTATAATCATAGAGCTGTAAAACGGGACAAAAATATCACTTTGCGACAAATTCTTGTCGCAACGTCGTGTGCTGATCAGAATATGGCTCAGAGGAAGGCGGGTTTTTGCATTTTTGGCTAGAATGAACATTCATCTAAGTTCTGATAGCAAGTTTTATGGTACAGCAATTCTAGAAAACTGCTCTTGTGGCATTTTAGGCTCTGTCGTTTTGAGAAAAAGTAGCAGGTGATTTAGGCCTAATATATCTTTTAGCAAAATTTTAAAAAACAATTCGAATCGAACGACATTTGATACATTTTGTAGAATGTCCGAATATGTGCAATAGTGATAGAAACTCTAACGCCACTCAATCAAACCTTTAGTAGAACAGCAACAGCTAAAAGGTTTATTGTGTAGGCCATAACGGAGCTATTCCGTTTCTACAAGCGTATGGTCATGAGTCGTAGTTGTAGCGTTATCAGTTCAAGCAAAAATCGAAACTACGACATCTAATTCAGTCTAAAACAACATAACACACAGCAGTGGGAACCTAAATAGGCACATTGAACACAGCTTTCCTAATCCTCGATTTTGTCATGAATGTCCGTTGCTTGAATTCAAAAGAGGTGGCATAACAGCGCCCATTTGAATGAAGATTGTGACGATAATACAGTTTTGCGATTGCTAGGCCACAATCATGTTCATACAGTATGAAATCCATCGTAGGACCGCAAAGGATTCTAGGGGGAGGGTCTTTAATGTGCTGGTAAAAGACAGAGATCATGATTGAAGACGAGTCAACATTGTCATTTCATTTCATTCTTTTTACCCACGGTAGGCCCTCCGTCAAATGACTGATGTACAGGGGGCCATGCTATGATATGTATAGAATAAATCAAATTTTTGATTTCATATGCATAGAATAAATTAAATTTCTGATTTCGTCAATAACTTGTATCAAATAAGTCGTAAAGAAATAAAAAGCAAAAGGATAGATTAAGGTTTCTGCTCCAACAAGTGATCACTTTATGGTCATCATAAAATGCATTACTAATGTGGCGTAATTTTGGCCTCCTTTTGAAAGACCATTCCAACGTTTCGCGTCCTGGTAAAAGAATCTCTGACCTGTAGTCACTCTTAGAAGAGAGACTCTAAGATCATAGTCTGAATTTTTAAGAGGCCGAGTTGTAGATCTATTAGCTCTTTTAAACATAAGAAACACAACTGTTTACGTACAACTCGTTTTGATTTAAAATCTTTCTCAGTCAAAGTCAAACCTGGGACAGCCAAGTATTTATACATTTTGAAATCTATGTACATAACAATATATCTACAAAATCTGCAGTTGAAATAATCGTGAGATAACATAACCAACAGTACATTTACAGCCACAGCCTTTCAAGGAAAACAAGTAGATTTTTAATGACGCTAAGTAAACAGCGGTTTTGGAATCTTTGCATGGCACCGCTTATTAGTACAACAATATGGAAGATTTTAAACCGAAACGTTTTCTACAGAAATAGTTGTATTGTTATATTCTATTTTCTGTTTATATTATTGTGAATTTAGTTAACACACTCTTCTAAACATATTATTTCCTCTCATCACAAGTATCAATCTTTGTAGTCAATTAAAAGATGGAATCTTTTTTTCTCATCCTATTTATTCCTAAATCAGTGGGAAAAGAGTTTACCCGTCTCTTTGAAAAGAGTTGGACTTCTTCTTCTTGGTAGTTCAGGGATCCCGAACAGCTGTGGCAGCATATTTGAACAGTACCTCTGCAAACATCTGGATCTAGCGCATTCCTGTAGGCCTCAACTTTTGTCATTCTAACGCTCTCTTCTCTTCCTCCATCTACCCATCTGGTTTTTTGCATTCCCCTTCATCGTTTTTCACATATCAAACCCATCACTATTTTATGCTCTAAGCGATCGTGTTTTGATATATGTTCGAAGAAGTGAAGTTTCTTCTTAATTACAAATGAAAAAGTATCCAGCCTTGTCCTACTCTATCCAAAACCAAATCATTCGTTCTTCTCTCTGTCCATGAACTTCGCACAGCCTCTCGATGATGCCGTAGCTCGAAACTCTGAATTTCCTGTCTTTCTTACTGTCCAACATTCACAAATGGACTTGAACATGATGAGTTTTATTTTATTTTAGGTTCAAGTGTTGATATGGTCTGATCGTAGTCTGGTCAAAGACAGTTGTGAAACCCACAGTCCTTTACATTTATCTGCAAGAAATGGACATACATCTGTTATTGAGGCACTTTTGGACTTTGGAATGTTCGTTAACCAAATGGTGAGTTAAATTCACTGAATTCATCCAAGTTATCATGATCATGACCATAATCTTCATCAATATCCAGATCATCATCATGAACATTATCATCATCATAATCATCATCATCATCATCAACATTATCATCATCGGCATCGGCATCGGCATCGGCATCGGCATCGGCATCGGCGTTACTNCTGATCGTAGTCTGGTCAAAGACAGTTGTGAAACCCACAGTCCTTTACATTTATCTGCAAGAAATGGACATACATCTGTTATTGAGGCACTTTTGGACTTTGGAATGTTCGTTAACCAAATGGTGAGTTAAATTCACTGAATTCATCCAAGTTATCATGATCATGACCATAATCTTCATCAATATCCAGATCATCATCATGAACATTATCATCATCATAATCATCATCATCATCATCAACATTATCATCATCGGCATCGGCATCGGCATCGGCATCGGCATCGGCATCGGCGTTACTTTATTTTAAGTAGGCTGAAGAGATTTCTAGCTAATTACAGCTAACTTAGGCCCACTGTGAAGAACGCGTGCCGCATCCAGGCATAGCGGGGACTAGCCATTCATCAAAGCTAATTTTGAAAGAACAAACCACGAAAAATGTACAAGGAATAATAACCATATTGTTAAACTACCACACATGAAAACGAAAACTGGACACAAGTGTGTCGCTTTTGCTGGTGGGAGGATTTATAATGAATTGCCACTCGATGCAAGGAAGATTGATTCCAGGATTGTTTTCACTTCATTTTTGAATGAATATTTCGCGTGAAAAAACTATTGTTACTTACCTTTCCTTTTATAAAACAAACACGTAATGTAGCTATAAGTTCTTTTCCTTTTACTTTTATGACAGGACCCGTAAGATAACAGCATAATCATTATGCTGATAGGTTATCCTGTATAAATATTCGTATTATTACTATTATGTTATTATTATCATAGTTGTGGATTATGCGGTTATTAAACGATTACGAGGTCCATGCTGGAAAATATTTGGATTGCAGTTTCACGTACGGACCGAACGGAGTGAGGTCCGTACAAGGAACTAAGGCCCAAATATTTTCCAGCATGGATCGAGTAATCGTTTAATATAAAGGCTTTATTATATGGCAGAACCTTTTGAGAACGTTGTGTATAGTATCGTACTCTTCTGTTGTGTCTTTGATCCTGTGCATTACTGTAGTTGCTCGTTGCGACGTTAACTACATTGGCATTTTCTTCGTGTATAATTGCAAGCTCGACTTCAAAGTTTACAGAAAAGAAATCTTCGATGAATAAGCTAAACTTTGGCTAACACTTCTTGCGGCCTAAGCCTACACAAGAAGCTCCTCCCTTGTTGTTGATTTTTAAGGCAACGCCCGGTCCAATACGGCTTCGAACGAAAAATACGGCTTTTACGGACCGATCAAGAACCAATCGAATTTCTGCGTTGCCGGTCCGAGGAGCCGTATTTTCGAACGCCATATAA
>REGL01000003.1:325623-339846 GCA_004194395.1 Aurelia aurita complex sp. Pacific | reverse complement strand
AAAAAAAAAAAAAAAAAAAATTCAAGTTTGAAAATGTCACTCGATAACTAACTTTTCAGTTGATGTTTGACTGATGATAAAATATAAGAATATACTGTTGCGAATTTTGTATCGTACTTTTTCCCATCATTTTCGCTTTTTCCTTGTGTAATTACACATTCAATAAAGCGACTTGGCGTAGTGATGTCATCAAGCTCAAAGATTTCTTCCAGATCTATGCGCGTGATGACGTCGATACGCACAAGTCGCTTATTTGAATGTGTCCTTTCGCAAGGAAAAGGTGAAAAATGATGGTAAAGGTACGATACACCATTCATGACAGTATAATCTTGTATTTTATCATCAATCATATCAACCCCAGATTTGTCCTTTAGGTAAATTTTGACAATGGTTAACAAAATTGATGTTTCGCTCTGATATCAACGAGAGATATGACATCGGATAGCCTTCTTTTAACTCGATTTTTGAGATTTTTGCGGATCTTTGCAAGACAAATCATTTCCGGGTCACTGGCTTCAACATTTGCACAAACTTGATCTTTAAAAGATTGTAACTCAGTGAATTTTCAGTGGCTTTGCAAAGATTCTGCATCTCAGGGACAGAGTTATTCTACCATAGAGACAGGGTTATTCAATAAAACTTCGAACAATTTTTGGGGCACCCCGTAAAAACAAAATGCAGCAATACAAACAGAGAAACGTCCAATGGTTTTGAGTCACTTGGTAGAATATAATTACGACTGTTATTCCTTACCTCAACATCTTTGTACATATCATCCGATGCAAAGCTTCCAGTTGTTGACTGTTTTAAAAGAGAAAGGATAAATTCAAACATTGTCCAAAACCTACCGTACACATAACGATCATTGTATTGGGAGTTAAACAAATTTCCTAAGATAATTTTATGATCGTGGAGTACCACAAAGGAAGTATAAACATATGCAATCAAAAAAATGCTGTTTCAACCATCATGCTTTGCGCGTGCCATTTCTTTTGTTGTCGTAACTTTCATAGGCCATCAAAATGGTGAGAGCAAAGGCCAAGAAGCGATTAGCACGCGCTGAGCATGCAGGTTGAAACAGATCCTTGAAGACGTACTGGCCGCATAACTTTTAACATCTGTAAAAATATAGTCTATCGAGAGATCAAAGCATTAGACAGGCCTAATCAAGCAAACCCGAAGCTCTAAATATTCACTTGAAAACTCAAAACAATGTGCAACTCAAAACAGTCGACTTTTACTTTCAAGGTTATGATCTCACCTTAACAAGACGACCAAGGAGAAATCCACCAGAGTATCGTTTATGAAATTCTTCCCAATTTTCTTTCACATATTGCCACGTTTGCCAACGACCTTGAACACTGAAACAGAATTAATGGGCATTAATAATGAAAAGCTACTGTCAAAAACTTGCCAGTCAAATTTCACAGCTCAATTTTGTCCATTTTGATATGCCAGTAAAAATTTCAGGCAATAGGTTTTGTAAACGTTAGTAAATACATTACACTAGTCGAAAGAAACATCCCAGAGCGCGTATTAAACTAAGGGACTGTTCATTATTTATGAAGGGGTTGGTACCGAAGAGAAATGGGTTGGGTAGGAGAAATTTTCTAACATAAAAAGGTTGGGTAAATATTTTTTCATGTAATTTCAAGGTTGGAAAAACAAAATTTTCCCACCAAGTAATACCAAATGTTTAAAGTCCAAAATTATCTCAATATCATCATCAATATTATCAACATTACCCATTTCACTTTCTATGTCTACTTTGCTCATCTTTGTCATCAATATTTACAGTATTGAATTTACAATTTACATCGTTTGACATTGAAACCATGTTTATAGGTAGGGGTTGGACACAATTTTTTCAACCTGAAAATTGTTGGGTAGATATTTTTGCTGTCACTTTTAGAGTTGGGTAAGAAGATTTTTTGGACAAGAAAACATTTCTCTTCAGTACCAACCCCTCTGTAAATAATGAACGGTCCCTAAGGACGTCCCAACTACTCAAATTGACTATCTCTGGAGTCTGTAAAAATTCAGACCGTTGAATTTTTATTGTCTTACCTGTGAGTGCATCCAGCAACCGCAAATACTGTATCTTGAGGACGAACTTCATCCTGTAGGAGAGATTGCAGAAAAATAAGCGTGCTATATGTTATAGTGATTGGTCTGGATATGTAAGGTAGTGATTGGTCAGGGATAAACAAAGTATTATGCCATAAATCCTTGAATAAATCCTGGCGGCTTTTTTTAAAAAAAGAACTTTTTAGATGGGGGCCTATTCGAGGGGGCAGGCTTATTATAAAAGTGAGGGTGTAATCACAGATTTACGGCAACGTCTCCTATCGGGTTAACCAGGACGGGAACACCATAGCGTACTGATAAATGTGAAGCCCAAGCACTATCAGTCTACAAAAATAGTTCTTGGACACTCAATATTCCCTTTAACAGTCTCCAAGCAGACAGGTACTTCCCATTTGAACCAGGTAGGAAAAGGAGATGTTTCTTATGAGAAAATGTTTGCTACGGGGTGTCCCAAAAAATTGTACCCAATTTGTGTGGCTGCTGTGGAAGAGCTATGCGTCCAATTTTTCCTTTTTTAAACAGCTGCATAGGACAGGCTTGAAATTAAAGTTGATACCTTGATTGAATCAGTCCAGCCAGTGGCTACTGACTTATGCCAGCGGAAAAGCAAAATAAGTGGTTGCTTCAAAAACAGCACTTCTACAGTTCTCTAGCTGTGTCAAGATCAAGCAAATTTTGAAAGAAAGGGATCCAGTGCTGCATCTAAATTGTGTCTACATTTATAAATAGGTTAAAGGCACTGAGTCCGCATAAATAGCGCGTTCATGACCAATATCAACTTCTTTTCAATCATAAAACAAAAGTTGTCATTTAATCGCTATTGAAATAAAACCAAAGAAATTCCTGAGGAAAATGCGAGGATTAAGAAGTCTTTGGTCTCCACTGCTAATGACTTTAGCACTATTATGCGAGAACAAAGGCCATCAGCGGTTTGTCAGCAAAAATTCAGGATAGCGTTAACGCTCAGCTATTTATGTGGACTCAATGCCTTTAAACTTGTATAATATATAATATAATAGGTTAATATAATATATAATATAAATAGGTTAAACATTTGAATACAATGCTAGAACCCTTTCACTAAAAATTCACTTGATTTTGACATTGCTTGAGAACGAAAGAATTGTCTCGTTTTTGAAGAAACCACTTATACTGCGCTTCTTGAGCGATAAATCAGCAAACACTTGTCAGATTGATTCAAACAAAAGCTGAAACTCTGAAATGAAGCCTTTGCTATGCAATTGTATAAAAATGGGACAATAAAAGCTACAGCTCCTCCACAGCAGCCACATAAACGGGGCACAACTTTTTTTGGGACACCCGGTACATTTCATTACAGGGGTGAATTAGCTAAGCTAAGAAATTACAAATTAGTTCCTTACCGACATAGCAAACTTCAGTGCACGCTCGATAACAATCTGATCATCAGCCCCACCCATATTCCTCATAAGACGAACTTTTTCTTCTTGATGGTCTGTCTTTCTGTACAACTCCATCATGGCAACGACATCTTCGATATTCCCATGAGCAATAACAGTGCCATATACAGCTCCCCTCAAATCTGCTGGGATTTCAGTCTTTGCTTCGCAATGAGCGTTGAATCTTTTTCGGCATTCTTCAACTGTTGCCTCGTGTCCAGATCGGCCGAGCATGCCTATAACGAGGCTTCTCAACAATGCAGTGAGATGGCCTACAAAATGAAATGTTTGTATTGTTTAAGTGGTAAGCTGTCTTTCACAAAACCATAAAGACCACTATTTCGTAAGCCTTGCGCGCTGGATTCTCAACATATCTATTGCAATTGATTCCAAGTAAAATTTAAGAGTTGAACAAGCTTGATTTGTTGAGCTTGATTCATAATGCACGCAGTAGACTATTCTTGAAAATGATAGTCAGTTGAACAACGTTATTCCAGTTCGCTGTCGACAAGAAAAATGGCCATGCTTAAGGGCCTGTGGAAGGTTAAAAGCTTGCATTTGCAAAGAGCAAAACATCTAAAATATCCCATTTAAATCGAAGTTACACACGCGCCATGAACAATGGATGGAACAATGGAACAATGGATAGCTACGGAAGCACAGCTGTGTCTGAGCGTTTTCTTTGTTCTATTCATAGATTTCTTTGTTCTATTTACAATAGCACGTTCCCTTAGATTTGGGATGCAGAATTGATATAACATATCTTTCTTCTATTCATGNTTAAAAGCTTGCATTTGCAAAGAGCAAAACATCTAAAATATCCCATTTAAATCGAAGTTACACACGCGCCATGAACAATGGATGGAACAATGGAACAATGGATAGCTACGGAAGCACAGCTGTGTCTGAGCGTTTTCTTTGTTCTATTCATAGATTTCTTTGTTCTATTTACAATAGCACGTTCCCTTAGATTTGGGATGCAGAATTGATATAACATATCTTTCTTCTATTCATGTTCAAGAATGTTTTTCAACAAGCCATGTTAGATAACTAAAAGACGTTCCATATACTTATATCTTCTATTTTCAAATACAGTTCCAGTTTTGCCATAATAGGAACGACCAAGTATCCAGTTGATCAAACTTGGAATGCCCAAGTTATATTTCAGACACTCTGTTTTATTACGCTTGAAACAGACTTTCAATCACTGATCGCTTTCGCGAAGTCATATCCAGGAGTCGCAAAAATAATGTTCACAGTGTGAGCCGAACGGATGGACACAAAGCTTCCTAAAAACGAACTTTTCGTTTCTTCACATCAATTTTTTTTTCGAGCTTTGTGGAGAAATTTCTGGAATATAGTGGAATTTCCGGGAGTGGTGCTCGCTTATATTTTATACCCCTGGCTGGCCATGCATCTAAGCCCCTTCGACAAAAGAAAATGAAGAACTTCCCCACTTCTGAGCATTGTAACAAGAAATTCTCAAATACCTTCATCTTCCTTTCTCTCCCAGCCAACATGCTCTCCAACAGGTTCTAACAGTTTAATACAGAACTTATCAAATTGCTTGCTTGCTTGAGTATATTGAATCAATGTTCCAAGTCTGCTGAGATTTGAAATGACGTCATTCCAAACAGTGTAGTTTTTCTCGGTGGAGAATCCTTCAACAACACGCAGATAGTCAACAGTGCTTTTGAGACCAGCTTGAGTCTAAAGATTATGAAAGGAAAAAACATAGAAGTTAGAGGAAATAGCAAGCATTTGTAAGACAAATCAGAAACGCGGGGTGTAGCAAAAATTATGCTCGTTTTCATGAGCTATCCCCTGGCAAAAAGTTTTATCTACCGGGTGTCCCAAAAAAACGCAACAGATTTGAAAAATTCTAATGCAAACTGTTTCATACTCATTATCCAAGAACTATTTTTATTCAAATCTGCAATAATTAGATTAAATTTTGATATATTTTTCAGTATTTTTTGTGACTTGGTTACAGAGTTAAAAATCAGCAAACTCCAAAATTGCCCGAAGGTCAAAACCAGAGCTGCTGCATTAACAATGTGCAATATTAAAACATGACAATCCCTGCAATTGCAAAGTATTGCTGACACACACGCAAACACATCAATTTAATTGAACATTGAAGGAACACTTTCATAAAGATTTCTACCAAAACACAACCATGCTTTCTTAAGTGTCCATGATGGTTGCTGGCTTTTTTAAAATGACTAGGCTATTATTAGATTTATACTTTCAATTATAAATGAACACTGAAAGTTCCCTCAAGAATGGATAACTCATGAATCAGTAAGAGATCTCTTTGTTGCAGTTTCTTAATGAAGTTATGTACTTGTTTGTATTCATGTGAAGTTTCAGATATTGCCATTCTTTTAATTTTACAGTATACTTTGCACTAATGCTGGTAGCTCTGGTTTTGCCCTGACAGCAAATTTGAAGTTTGTTAATCTTTAACTCTTCAATCAAGTCACCAAAAATTCTCAAAAATGTATCAAAATTTAATCTAATCATCGTAGATTCAGATAAAAATAATCATTTGATTATTAATTTGAACAGCTTCCATCAGAATTTTTTGAATCTGTTGCGTTTTATTTGGGACACCCGGTATTCAAGGTTGATATATATGCTAAATCTTTTCATGGGTAATTTATAGCCTCACTACATAAGGACCCTCAACTTACGCTCATCTAATTGAAGTGAATTAATGTTGTTGTTGTCTAGAAGAAGCATTCATCTAAGTACTGATAGCTTGTTTTGCAGTGTAGCACTTCAGGAAAACCACTTTTTGCGGCGTTTTAGGGTCAGTGGTTTTGAGAAAAAATGCCGGATGATTTAGGCCATGTTCGTTCCTGGAAGCGTATGTCCATGAGTCGTAGTTATAGCGTCCATCAGTCTATCAATAGCGATAACCTACGAACATATAATCAGTCTAGGGCCGATATTCTAAACTGAAATGTTAATCTATCAGTCAAAGGCTAACATAGATGTGGAAATTTGGTTTGGTAAAATCACTCATCTTTTGGGCCCAGAAATTAGGATAATGCTCGTAAGGGGTTTGTATGGGAATGAAAATTCTAAGTTTGATTCTGGTCCATAATTCACTTGCAATTGAAATTGAAATTTTATGTCTGAAACCGACGATTGTATTGAATTCAAAATTCCAGTTCCTATCAGTTTAACCAATGTGTACACAATCAAAATATTCAATAAAGTGTACCATTGAAGAGGGCCTAACCATTCGAAGAAAACAGGCATCAATTTGGTCTTTTGTGCTGAGCAAACAGATCTGACGATTGATACAAACGGACCAGAGAGAACTGGGTCCAAGAACTTATTGCATTTACCTTAAAAGGACATAAAATAGATTTAATTGAATTATTCTCTATAAAGCCCATGTAGTTATAAAATTGCTCTGATGATGGCCTGGTGGCCGAAACTAGTTAGCAGATAACTCAATAGAAAATGAATAGCGCAAAAGATCAAGTCGATGCCTGCTCTCTGAAGATGTTGTCTCTCTTCTTTCTCATCGTTCACTATATAAAAATATTCAATGACTTACCAAAGCGAACAGGTCATTCTGAATGCCAAGTCGGTCAATTGGAGGCAAACTCTGGTCTCTGATAGCCGGTATAAGTGAATCTAACATTTCGTTTGAATAATTCACACGGTAAAAACAGACCAGGCCAGGATTCAACTTTACCCAACTGTTCTCTGCAACGTTCTTTACGAAAATCACCATTTCCTTATCAGTCAGTAATGTCTTTAATGCCGTTTCTTTTGGGTTTTCGCTGGTGCTGATCGTAATAGGAACGAGCCATTTGTAATTTTCGTCACCTGTGAATGATATCAACCAATTAGGGTGGTTCAGGTAAGAATGATGCAAAATTGGGTACGTCATTTGTTGCTTCTAATTTCATGGCAAAGGCATCAGTCGTGGCAAACAAAGGTTTTTCAATGCTTTTTCTGCCCACAACGTGTAATAAAAAAGAAATCCATTTATTTGCAAATGAATAAATTTTGACCTATTTTGCCATGTTGGCTTGAATTAGCTTTTTCTTTTTCTAGCTTTGACAATATTTTTTATGGATAAACAGCATTATCGACCATTTTAAAACGGTAGAAAAAAATTGATTAGAACACTATACTAGAATCCTTTCTTTAAAAACTTAGTTATTTTGACATTGCTGGAAGACAACAGAAGTGCTGTTTTTGAAGCAACCACTTATTTTGCCTTTCCTGACCCATAAATCAGCAACCACTTCTCAGATAGATTCAAACAAGGTTTCAAACTCTACATTGAAGACTATTCTATGCAAATTAAAGCTACAGCTCCTCCACAGCAGCCACACAAACGGGGCACAATTTGTTGGGATACCCTGTAAATTATAAAGTTCTCGCAGGCCGTGAAACCCAACAAAAAAGCAACTCTTGCCTACCTTCCGAGACTGATCCATCTGCTGAGAATTTTTGTTGGTTGACTTGCAATATTCGTAGATTCTCGTTCTACAAAAAAAAACAATACAACTTTATTTAATGATAAAAACTTATAGGGTTCCCTAACAAGCAATCTGCAACTACACTGCTCAAAAGAAATGAGAGAACGAAGCTTACATAAAAGGAGCTTTAAAATATCTAAACTGTTATTGTATTGTGATAAAGACCACTCTAATCACATTAATAAACATGTACTCGAACTGAATCTAAATTGCTTTTCAGAAAATTCTTGACATTATTATACAAGGCACTTGATTTTCTATTGAAGGCGACTTTAGCAGCAACACTCATCTCTCTGACTGTAGCTAAAAACAACATCCATGATCATTTGGGGTTATGAAGAAATCAATATTCAGATTTTCTTATGCTTGCTTAGCTCAGGACAGACCTTGTAATCATCCAAAAGAATCTTATGTTCAGAAAGGCGATAGACAAGCAAAATATAACACTTACAATTTCCATAGACACATTCAAGACAGGAAATCCCATCTGCTTTGTCCACGTGTTCATGACATCACCAACTGGCTTCTTACTAGCATGTGCAAGACTTTCCCATAAATCATCTGAAGAAGGAAAAAAGGGATTAAGAATTTGGTGATCAATTTCGCTTTTTGAGATACCTTTATTGGGAAAGAGAGATAGAAAATAACCAAGGAAAGATAAATTATCGATGAATAAATGTACAAAACTATTGAAAAGAGAAATAATCAAAGCACCTCATAAGTCATGCTACAGACCGGTTTCGCCCAATTCAGGGCTCATCAGTGCAGCTAAACAGTATGAGGCCTTTCACCTGACATTGAATGCCATGGCCAAGTTGCTTGGTGAAAAACTCGTGGGTAGGTGGAATTATAAAAGAGTAACGCATGCGTCTTTGCAAGACGAATAACAGTTCTTTGCTAACTTGAAGTTAGCCCTACCCCCAGAGCCCGGGATTTCGCCTTGAATTGGGCGAAACCGGTCTGTAGCATGACTTATGAGGTGCTTTGATCTTCTCTTTTCAATGCTTAACCTTGCTCACTGTGGGGGGATACAGTCCCCTCAGGGCCTCTAATAGCACTTGCATGGCGGTGCGGCTCTGGGGGTAGGGCTAACTTCAAGTTAGTACAAAACTATGCCTGGGAAAGATAGCACATTACCAGAGATAGAAAGAAAATCTACTGGAAGGAAAAGAAATATAGCAAGCTCCACAGGAAAGCTTCCATAGATCTTGAACAACCTTGAATATATCGTCGTGAACTGCCCTAGATCGATCGTGAACTCCCAAGGATATATAGCTAAGAACTCAAGATAGAAATATGGCAAGCTACCCAGGGAAGATTATATAGATCTTGAACAAGCCTGAATAATTGTTTGTAAGTAGTGTAGGTTGTAACATGTATTGTAGCATTTTATTGGATTATTAAAAAAAAATCAAACGAACGGTGCATTAACCAATCGTGCAATATTTTTTATGATTTGATTCCTATGCTGTAAATTACAAAGCCTTACCTGTGAAAGCATTCTTGTTTTGGTATTTCACGAGGTAGCTGTGGAGACCAGCTTTGAAATCCTACAAATGAATAAATCAATATAGTAAGATGCAAGTACAACACAACAACAACATAAAAAAACAACAACAGCAACAACAACAATAAGAAAGAATCAATTAAGGTGAATCTTAAAAATTCCTTTGAAAGAGAAAAGATACTTTGCGAGGAGAAACTTTTGCATGTTTCAAGAAAAACAATCACCCTTTGAAAATCCAATTATTTAATAGTGGAAATTTTCAAATTCATTTTGAAATTTACCTGAATCGGTCACTCCGTTGATGGATCTTCTCGAGAAAGACCCCATAAGAAATCTTCAAATCCGGCCTGAGATCACAACTAAACTGTCCTATTATTTCAAGGGCGGGCATATGTCACACTGGGAACGATGGTCCTACCTTTGTTCAAAAACCGGTAGTTAACGAAAACATTTTGCACCACCTTTGTCCCATAAACTGGTAGTTTTTGATGGCAAGTTTCCGCTGTTATTTTTCTCAATTTGACGGACAATTTGAACATGACTTATCATCGACGATGTTTGCCCCAAAAACCGATAGTTTAGACCAAACACTGTTTTTCGAAAGCAAGTGGTAATGATAGATATGAAAGTACAAGTGTCCCAAAAACGATTGCCGGACAATGGTAGGACCGCTTTGGTGAAAAATTTGAAATTCTGGCCTTTTTTTCGAAATTTTGCCGGACAAAGGTAGAACCACTTCGGTGAAAAATTGGAATTTCTGGTCTTTTCTACTTAAATTTGGCGAACAAAGGGAGAACCAGCTTACAGGTAAACTTCAGGATTTTGATTAGATAGGAGTTGAGAAAACTTTATTTTTGTAACAAACTGATGGAATAGAAAGATTGATATTCAAATTTCACCTTTGTTCCAAAACTGGTTGTTTTTAGGCAGGAAAGTCGTACAATGTGACAAAAGAACCGGTTAGTTTTTCCAATTCCTCTGGACAAACATGGGGTCAAATATTTCACAGTACTTGCCCGCCCCTGATATTTCTACCTGAGGGCAACGACGGCACCCTGTTTAACACGTGTTATCTTCTTCGAAGGATGAAATTGCACCAACAAATGTTGCTGTACTCTCAAGGATGACAATATCATCCTCCCAAAGGGATAACGCGTGCTAAAGCATGTATATATAGGTCATTGCTGTAAGGCGGAAATTTGTTCGTGACTTCAGGCCTGTTTGAACGTTTCTTGAGAAAATCTCTCATAATTTTAGAACAGAGTAGCTGATTTCAGTCAGGTAAATTCTAAAAGATACTTGAAAATGTTTACCATTGAATGATATAACTGCCAATATTATTGCCTTGATATCAAACATAGGGCTCAAATCTTTGAAAAGGTCGGTGTAAAATTCTATTACAATTTTCTTTGAAATAAATGGCTTGGGAGGAACTTAGGGTTTTTGTTGTAAATCTGCCGTGGAACTTTATTGATATTTTGATTAGTTTCAAAATGGCGGCATTTATCAAATTTGAGGCTATGACGTCATCAAATTTCTAAATTCTAAACCAGAAAAGCTACAGATTCCTGCTTACCACTATATTGTAGATTTTCATAAACTATGCTTTCCTTGAAGATTATATCATTTTCCCTCTATTAGTTTAGGATTTAGGATGATTCAAAGTTCAAAATTTTTCATCATTTTTTTCAAAAATAACCGAATTGCCACCATTTTGAAAAAAATCAAGATATCAAAAAATTTCCATGGCAGATTTACAGCAAAGAATCACAAGCTCCTTTCAAGCCATCCAATTCAAAGAAAACCGTTGTGGAATTTTACACCCACCTTTTAAGAGATTTGAGCCCAATGCCTTGATATCCAGGTAACAGTGGCCTTTCCAATGGGGATGTTTTTTTTCACTCACATGGTGGTAAGTACGAAGAATTCCCAATGAAAACATCTTATATGTGTTTATATATGGAGCAAGTACAGAAGACATACCTCATCTCCAATATACTCATGCAACATGCGAATCACAGATGCTCCCTTACTATATGATATAGCATCGAAAATTTCATCTACTTCCGCTGGATGTCCCACTTCAACCTGATAGAAAAGAGATAAAGTTATTCACTATTTGTATGAAATGTTTCACCAGCAGTTAGAATGATGTTTGAAGATGAAGGAGTAAACTGGAATATTGTTGGTGACGATAAACCTTAACTTAAATACAGTAGAAACCCGCATAAAAGAACCTGTTTTTATAAGAACCTCGAGGCTGAAATTAAATCTTTTAAACCCCTTATATAACAGCCCCAAAGAGGCTGAAACTGGGAAAGGTTCCTATATAATAGCTTTCATGTAAATTATTAAAATGACAAGAATTCTTAGAATTCTTCAGACTTCTTCATTGGTACAAAAGACTAAAGGATTTTTAAACAGGTATTCTTATACCCTATTCACACTGGCAAGTTAAACCAGCTGAAAGTAAATCAAGTTATGGCATGTTGTATTCTAATTGGTAAATTCCAACAAGTCAAATACATTTAATTTGTTAAAATTTAACATGGTTTGAATAAAGTTGGGTTCACTGTGTCATTGTGAAAAGGGTCTCGAGACCCACAAATGTTCTCAAGAATGCTCAAGAATTCTTTAGAATTCTTGCGCTGGAAAACAGTGTTAATGTGTGCAAGGCGGGTACGTATACATAAGAACCTTTTTAAGAACCTTACAGGCTGGAATTTAGAATAGCAGCCACTTGATTAAGAACCTATTCAGGCTGCCCAAAAAAATGTAGGTTCTTTTATGCGGGTTTCTACTGTACTAAAGACCTTTGCTTCTAATCTGATGTCATTTTGATGCATGGGATAGTGGATATTAACAAGTCCATTTTCTATAGCTTATAGATGGGAGATGATGGACCTCCAGCGATCTACAGTGATATCAATTCTGTCAATATTGTCTGGCTACTGGCTGTTTCTCTCTGTCTGGCTTCAGTTGTGCCCGTAAATCCTCCTTCTTGCAACTACGCCTTCGATGCTCCCTTCCCCCTGATAATTTGACAAAGACAGAATTTTCCGCTTATGAAGATGAAACTTTCCTTACCTCAATTGGATGGCTGAAAGACAATGAAATGAAAAAAAATTAATTGCATGTTTAAATCAACGTTCAATTCAAACTGGATAACATCCAGGAATAATACCAGAATCAATTCAAGGAAAGGTCTAAAATACTGTAACAAGGAAACTGTAACTTTGAATTTGTACTAGTTAATTTCTTCTTTAATTTTATAATCAGTATGTAAATGGCCACAGGGTTGAGATGCATTTCAATTTCTCTTGTAGCATCGTTCTTGTAATCTTTCGCATGTAATGTTTTGGTGTATTTTTATGAGATCATATATCCTGTAGTCATTCCATACAGTCATTGCATATATTAACCTGTAGTCATTGTAGGCATCAAGAAAATATTTAGCAACTATGAAGTTACTGCCTCTAAAAAGTGATATGGTTTTGCTCAATCACTTAGTAGATTGCGGGAATGGCTCAGTGGTAGCACGTTGGACTACTAATCTGACGGTTGGTGGTTCGAGTCCCCGCCCTGCCGAACTTCCTAATTAGAGTGAGGAGAGTCGCCAACTCTCTGCAATTCCCGGCAAAAGGAACCACGAGGTATGGTTAAATCGAGAGGAAAGACCAGGACACTGCTTCGATATGCTTAGCTTCTCAGTGTCCTAATACTGCTTTCGGATGCTAGGTAGAAATAAAGAAAGACTTAGTGCATTAAGGCACTTGAAGACTGGTGAGCTGTAGACTAACTACTTCAGTCCCAATTTCCGTTTCGTTCGTTCATTGAAATGGATGAAGGCACTACGGCACTGGATACTAGAAGGCGGATGGCACTAATTATAGCGTCCATCAGTCTATCAATAGCGATAACGAACGTGTAATCAGTCTACGTGAGCTGCACATACGCTATAAACAGAAGAAAAAAAAACAGAAAAAAAAAGGCAAAATCGGCTAAGGTTGTTTACACCCATTTCAAGTCATGTGATCAATCCCTTGATAAAACATCTTTCGATTTCTCGAACATATTTCGCGCCATGCAAAGTTGTGCCATGAGTGCAAAACGTAGCATATAATACTAAAACTTCCCAAGAGCATGGTCACATGATTTATCATCATCATCATTGTTTATGCTGTTACGTCAGTTCCTGACATCGCGAGCCTAATTATGCCACTCAAAGTGTTTCTGTAGTTTGCTAGTTTCTTTAGTTTGTTTATGTCTTTTACATTCAGGCCTTGGCCTCCCAGATCTTTATCGATGAGGCCTAACCAAGTGAGTTTTTGGGTTTCTTCCTAACCAAGTGAGCCTTTGGGTTTCTTCACAGGTCTTAATGCTTCATATAGGGCTTGTTTGGCTGCTGTTTCCTCTGGTGTTTCCTCTGGTCACATAATTTGAAATGGGTAAAACAAACCTTAGCCGATTAGGTCTATTCACACACGACGTTATGGCTGATTAAGAGAGACCATACCTGTTTTTCATAGCATCCAGATCTTGAGCTCGAACGAAATCATTTGTGACAAATTGTGTCCAAATATCATATTCAGGAAAGCAGTGATCAACACAAAGATATTCGATCCATGAAGCAAAACCTTCGTTCAACCAAAGATGAGTCCACCATTCCTGAAATGAATATTATAATGGGTAAATGGGG
>REGL01000003.1:306800-320542 GCA_004194395.1 Aurelia aurita complex sp. Pacific | reverse complement strand
TGCTCCAGGAGAAAACCGAAATCATTCTCGTAATCTTTATATGCAATGCGTAATGCCCTTTCTTGAATATGATTTATTCTATGATTCAAAGCTCTATCATAGAACATCCAAACAAGAGGACAGTAGCTGAAATGGGACAAAACGAACGCCCTCATTAACTGCTGCAGTTTTTCAGTGTCCATGTATCGTGAAATTCGAGCAAGAGCGTGGAGTTTTTGGCTGGCCTTTTTGCAAACAGTCTTGACGTGTTGCTTGAAAGAAAGTGATTTATCAAAGGTTATACCGAGAAGATTTTCCTCTGAACTTTCTTTCACACCAGCCTCGCCTATTTTAATTGTTGTTTCATTACTCCCTTTTGCACCAAAAATCATTAAGTGACATTTGTCTTCATTTAGCTTCATGCCATTGTTTGGAAACCATTCAGTTATCTTAAGGGCATATCTGTACGATAAACTTTCAGTGTTTGGTTGTCAAAGAAATCTTTTTCTGCTAAGAAGAAATGTTACCATGGTTACCATACAAAGTGATCCAGAACTGCAAACTAGGGGAATTAAATAGTGAAAAACTAAGTACTGAAGACCATTTTACCCTATCTGCATTAAGTACGCTCTGGCGGTCAATGTACAAAAATAACTTTTCAAATCGGTCAAGAGACAGCCGAGGTGTTCATTTTTAACTTTGGCTTACTTTTATTGTTTGTTTTACACTAACATTTCGGGAACAGAATAGTGCTGCTTGGAAGCAATTTTTCAATTTCTCATTTCTCTGTTGAAAAGAGTCAGAAATTATTCATCTTTGTCATATTTGAAAACACTATTCGCGTAATTTGAAGTAATTTCAAACAATTTTTTTTTATTTTTTTATTTTTGATACTTTTCAAGTAATTCCATAATGGCAGCTTTTTGATAACATTATTGGCTAAAAAAGTTAATACTTACAACATTACTCTACTGTACCACTAAAACAATACCAGAGGCAGCAAAAGACTGTGTCTACCCTGCCACCATAACATAAAGTTAAAATATACTAATAAATACGGAGCAATAACAAAACAAACAAACAAACAAACAAACAATACCAGACAATACACGTAACTACTCTACAATAAAACTACGTCCTCTTGCAGGTAGCAGCAGCTAATCATTAGTAGCAACATTTTATTCAAAGTCTTTTGTTGCATTTATGTATTCTAAAATTGCCTAAAGAATTACTGTATTAGAATCAACAGACAATCTTTCATTATCACCATACAGCATCATTTCAAGTAATAGCGCACGTCTGAATGATTTGACAAACCGTACGGTTGCAACGTTGCGTTTACACTATCGAGAAGATCTATTTAGACATTTGATGACGTAGCACCCTCAAATGAGTTGAAATATGAAATAATCTGTAATTTCGAAAAATAATAATGATTTCTGAAGTGTCAAATAATCAGTCAATCAATCAATCAATCAATCACTCAAACAGCCAATCAACCTATCAGTGATTACACATCAGCCAATGAATGAGACTATCAATCAGTCGATCAATTTTGAATCCTTTACATACCTGCTGCGAAGTCTGGGATTGCAATGAGATCCATTTTCGGAAGTGGGTAGCCAATACCAAAATATTCCTTGTAGAATGGCAGAGTTTTCACTGCGACCTGCAAGCAAAGAAATCTAAATGTTTACTAGCACATGCAAGAGCCAGTTGAGCCAGCAAATCCTCCATTATTCCTTAGCTAATAGAAAGGGTCCCTTTGTAAAAACAATGCACCCAAAAAACCGGCCAATCTGATCTAATCTAAGATCTAAAATATAAAATCTAAGGTTCCAAACATAATACGAAGTTTGAAAACAGTAGAGATCCTTCAGATCGGAGAGAACTATCCTTACAGAAAATTTATTCTGAAGAATATTTCCAAAAGAGAAAGCATTCTCAGACTGGAAGAGCATTCAACCTGGTATCATCATATTTTTGTTCGGTTCCAAAAATATAAGACTTTCCCGTTTTAAGTTGGATTTGAGTTGTGAAAATTCATCCCTTGTGATTCCTCGAATCAATACCATTTCCGTTGAGTCCAGACGAAAACAACAAAAGCCTTTCAGAACTCTCCCGTTCATTTTAGAAGAGAACAAAAATGCATTTTTGACCAGCATAGCATTCCTCTCTTGAAGTCTGCTGTTTTGAAGAACAGTACCAGGTGTCCCAAAAAAGTATTCCTGTTTTAAAGATTCATCAAAACTCGGTTATCAAACCTGTCATAAAATTTTCTTTTTTGTCTCTTTTTTCTATGATCCAAATAATTTAAAAATATTGGCTTTCATAAAATCACAAATTGAGAAAATGTTATCCTGAGAGAAAAGAAATTCAAAGATCGGCCATGTAATCAAATGTTGGTGATTTTTCAAACAGGAGTAAGGTTTTTCGCGACACCCAGTACAAAACCTGGTACAAACATACAAACGCTAAAATTCTACCATTTAGAGAAGATGTCTCTAGGAATACATCCTAAAACGTATGATTAGCAATTAAAGCAAGTTTCCAAGAGTGAAACATCAGTTTTGAAGTTCAAGAGTTACTGCAAGGATTTTAATTTTGACTTTTAACATTTTCTTTTAACTGTATTATTGTAAATAACTTTTGAAACTATATTGGTGTAAATTATATATTTAGGTATTTTAGGTTGACAGGTCCTTGGTTGATAGCAGCAAATTCATTTTGCTGAGCAAGTTTACCTGTATAAATATGGTTTTATTATTATTATTGTTATTTGCATACCTCCAAGCCAAATTGTCCTTGTTCTGCTTTTCCAAGAGGTGTGTACACTCTGACTACTATGCCATCTTCAGTTTCTCCTTCCACGTAATCAAATTCCCCAATAACAAATGCGACTAAATAAGTTGACATAATTGGAGTTCTTGCGAATGTTAAAACACGTAAATTTTCATCTTCTTCGAATGGAGCTTCGTCTGTTACATTCTGCAAGAGGAAACAGTGTGAGTCCAAATAAACGAGGTGAATAAGAAAAAGTTTCACTTCTGGATCGTAGAGAGCATAGGTTGCTAACATAGGGCTCAAATCTTCAAAAAGGTCGGTGTAAAAATTGTATCGCAGTTTTCTTTGAAATAAATGGCTTGGAAGGAACTTAGGGTTTTTTTGCTGTAAATATGCCGTGGAAATTTATTGATATCTTGATTAGTTTCAATATGGCGGCATTTATTAAATTTGAGGCTATGACGTCATGAAATTTCTGAATCCTAAACCAGAAAAGCTACAGATTTCTACTTGCCACCATATACCTTCATAAACTATGGTTTTCTTGAAGGTTATATCATTTTTTCTCTATTGGTTTAGGATTTACGATGATTTTAATTCTTTCAAAATTGTCCATGAATTTTTTCAAAAATAATTAAATTGCCGCCATTTTGAAAAAAAATCAAGATATCAACAAATGTCCACGGCAAATTTGCAGCAAAGTACCATAAGTTCCTTTCAAGCCATTCAATTCAAAGAAAAATGTTCATGAATTTTACACCCACCTTTTTAAAGATTTGAAAGATTTGAGCCCTATGCTTAGGTTGCTAATCTTTAAATCATTGTAATATGGTTGATGTAAAATTATATGACCTACTTCTTTGAATTGAATAGCCTGAAAGAAACTTTAGCTGCTTATCTATAATTCTACCATTACACTTTTCAGAAATCTTGAATATTTTTCGCATTTACAGTGAGTCTATATTTCAACTCATTTGAGAATGTGACGTCATCAAGAGTGATACACTTTTGCTTGATGCCATATTCTAGACATCCATAAACTATGGTTTTCTTCAAAATTATTTCATGTTTCATAGAAAATTATAGAAATTACCATGGTTTAAATTTTTCTTGAAATCTTAAAAAAGGAGAAAAATGAAAATATTGAAGAATTAAGGAAAGTTCAACAGAAGGATCATCTCGAAATAGTTAAAGAATTACACCGCAATGGTGGTATATGGGAAATTTAACTTTTTTCTTCTAGGTTCATAAACTTCTAATACATTTAATTTCAATTACAACTTTTACAAAACAAATTACAAACGACACTTCATATGAGCTACTTTATTACTACGAGGACCATACTACGAGGATCATACAAATCACCAAAAAAGTGAATGGCGACAGTAAACTCCTTGACGACCCTAGCGACCCTAACGACTGAGTTTCTGCCGTTCACATCAAGTCATTCGAGTCCTTCAGTCTTCGAGTTCCAGACTTCTTTAACAATCCTAGAGACTCTAGCGAGTGCCTAATATCAACCAGGCTTTCGTATGTTTGAAAGCAAGTCTTCCTCTGTAAATGTGAACGCTGAGCAAAGCAAATCAGGTCTGTGATCTATTGTCATTACATCATTGTGATGAGATGAGGTCCCAGCCACTACCTTCTGGATTATTCTTGCTGGAAGTTCAAAGAACTAAACCATTGCGCAAAAATATATTCAAACCATCTGTACCCAAACAGTACTTCAATTTTTTTCAGTAATTTATTTCAAGTGGGCTGAAAATATTTCTAGCCATTTAAAGCTAATTTAGGCCCACTATGCAAGCTGCATCCAGGCATGGGGCCTCTAGTTTAACGTCCTTTCCAAAGGACGGCAAAGTGAGCTGGGAGGTCCGCCCCCCCCCGAGAGGTCACCCATCCAGAGTTTGACCTCATTCGACCGAGCTTAACTTCAGTCACCTGATGGAAACCATTTAGGCCACTCGGCCACTCACCCTGCAATCAATGTTCATACTTTTTTACATACCATGTTTGACAATGCAACACCAGTTTTTGGGACAATAAGTTGAATATCAAATGTTGCTTTTATCGCAGGCTCATCCCAGCATGGAAAGGCACGTCTTGCATCAGTTGCCTGTTGAAGTAAAAAAGATGAAGAACCATTCATTTTTCAACAAGGCACACATCAATCTTTATTGGAGTTTATTAAGAATTTAAAGCCTTGCTTCTGGAGAAGCTCAATTTACAGGCAAACAATATATTGTTTGGAATCATTCTGCCACTCTTGGACCTTGTAATGAGCATATGAAAAATTTCAAAGATATTGATTTTCACACATCTAGCAACAAGTGCAATTTCGTGTCAAATATTGTTCTTTTGAACAGCGTAAGTGCAACAGTAACAATGACAGTAAGTGAAACTTTTTGTGAAAGATTGTTCTGTTGTTGTTCTTTTTTGGTGTTCTTTTGGGCAGCGTATTTCTGAAATGACAGGCTTTAAATAGGATGTCAGTTGCAAAAGACAAGCTCATGCTCCAAACAACTACAAAATGGACTTATTCATCAAAAAGGTTAGCAGAGCTCACAGAGGAGGATACAAAGGACCTTTCAGCCGCTGAAGCAGGGGATTCTCAATGAGTAAAACTCTGCTGTTTTCAGACAACCCCAAAAGAATGCACCAAAAATCACTTCAAAGTTTACCAAAAATGGAAGAACCAAAGACACAAAAATTCCTAAAATGGTCAGAAGGTTTTTACCTCTACCTTATTGGAAAAGTGGTAACAACAGAACAAGGATTTTGACTCTACAATTCTGTCCAAAAGAACACACCCTAACCTGCTTTCCCTGGCCTATCTATTTACATATTACTGTCCATGTGTTTTTTCTTAGCATTTCATCTACTGTACTGTAGCTGTTATTGAAGACTTGAACCCCATCCAAGAGCAATACATTACTTCTATTGGAAAAACAGACAAAAATACCTCAAACTGTGTAACAGCACAATGTTTTTCTTCGCCATTAAGATCCTTGTATTTGCTTCTGTAAAACCCTTTCATCTTATCATTGAGTTCTCCAACAAATTTCATGGACAATTGCGCATTTCCAACAGAAATTGGAGAAGGAAAAAGGATTGTCACTGTTTCTGCAGCTTCATCGTAGCTTATCTTTGAAGACTTTATGGCTGAAATGTAATTTCATTTCATTAGGTGCTGGAAAAATCAAATAGTCTACCAACCAGGTCTATGTTTTGTACACCAAACCTCACTTATTTTGGTCAAACAAGAGTATTGTACATTTTGATTGATGAGAAATAAACAATCTGATTGTTCCGCTTTCACAAAAATGTTGGAATAGGTTGAAGCTCAACTTAGTAGCTTTCTTTGATAAAATATGCATCAAATAGGCTCAGTTCCCAATGCAAGACCTACCGTACGTACTGTACTTACAAACAAAATCTGTCCAAAAAGTACTGTGTGTTGTGTAGTAAGTACGTATAAATAGGCACTGAAATATTTCAGGTAAAAACATTTAGTAATGTGGAATATCAACATGTTAAAAAACCAGATGAACTACAATTACAAAATAGTCTTAGATGTTGACTGATAAAGTAAATATTTCTATATATTGTACAGTTCAGGCCTTGCCCACATCACAAGAATTTTCAAGACTACTCAAGAATTGGCAAGAATTCTTCACATTTTGATAAGAATTCTTGAGCCACATGAAAGACTGTACATTTTCTCCAACAAGGATTCTTTAGAGATTAAAAATATTCTCAAAATTTTCTTAGGCAGGAAAACCATACGCTAATGTGCATAAGGCCTGTACCGTACAGTACTATCATCTTGATGATTTGAAAACAAATACACCATCAGCCGACGCATCAACCAATCTATAATCCAAAAAGAAGGGGAGGTGATACCAAAAAATATAACAAATTATAATGTATTTTCTTTCACTCAACAGTGCAATCAATTTTTATGAAAACAAATTCAAAATCAGGTCACCTTTGAGTTTACCAGATCCTTCTCCACTGACAGAAGCTTCTGAGATTTCAATATCCACACAATTCAAAGTGATCTGCTTTGTTTGGTTTTTGACCTGCATAATAAATAGAAGTCAAGAACATTAAGAAAATTTAGCCGGAAACATGATTTTGGCGATTTGAAGAACATAAACTATTTAAAAGCAGACAACCATGATAACCATCATCTAGAGTTTGTAAATTTATTCTTATTGGTTTATCTTCGTCCATTTACTTTGCCTGGAGTGGGACACCTTTTGTCTTTTTTAAATCACGTGCAAAAGATCTTTCAGTGCATAATATAGCAAAGTCATCAGTCTCGTGTTTACATGACATATTGCATGCTATTACTGTAGCCTACAATTTTTAAACTAAATTATTTGCAATTATTTTTGTTATTATTAAGATGAGGTTTTGAAAATTTACACTATGGCTATGGTATTGAACATCACAGGGGGGTGCTTCGTATATTTGTCTGATGGGGATTACTGCTTTTCAGGGTATACATTTCGCAACTTTTTCCTAGCGCTAGGTATCAAAAGAAAGCCATTTCTTTAGAGCCGGTTGTCAAAAAAGTCAGATTGTTACTTCGTTAGCTTGGGTTATTTTGCAGACCATTGGCCCAAACTTTTCAAAGATTTTTCTGGAGCCAACTATCATTTGGAGAGAAAAGTTCAGGAGCTGGCAGGTAAAAAAATTCGTTCGTGGACACACCCCGTTAAAATATAAGTCAAGTACCCTCCTCCCCCCCCCCGGCCTGGGATGACCATGCATGCTTACATAACAATTTTCCATTCACTTTAGACACAGGTAGTAGTGCAGTTTGCATTAATATCCAATTTGAAACCAGTGATGATTGCACTGACTAATCATATTATTTTTTACTGATTGCAAAACTTTACCATGCTCTTGCTCCCAGTGCAATCTTTACTGATTCCACACTGAACTGTGAAGTCATGCGATGATTGCTACCCTATTTTGTGAGAATAACACAGGAAAAACATGTGCAATCCACACACAAAATCTAACGCAGTCACACAATTATTGTAGAAGTCTTGTGATGATCGCACTGAAAAATCATACTGTTCTCAGTACAATCCAGATTGGAAAGTTTTAAAAGTGAGCCAGGGATTTTAAAACACGCATGTCAAACTTTCCAATCTGGAGTACAATCCTTATCGATAACAAGACTTTACCAATGCTCCCATCGCAATCTTTGCTGATTCCAAGCTTTACTGTTGCAATCATCATGTGAGGATCCCTTGCATTGCAAATAAATACCGTGGTGGAAATATTGTCAAACATGTTTAAAATATGTTTGATTATGATCAAATGACCAGATTTGACCATGTTTTGACAATCAAATGACCATGTTTGAATAGATTTATAAAATTGAACCCATCATGCATGGTCAAATATGGTCAAACACGTTTCAGGAATCATGATTTTCATGATCAAAAAACATGGTTGATAGTTTTGCTTCGACCATGATTAAACATGGTCAAGTATATTTTCAAAAAACATGGTTAATTATGGTCAAAACATGGACAAATTCATACTTTACCAATTGACTTGACAATTCATAATGCATCACTCACTGATGCTATAGCCTCACTGTTTTACCTTTGTTTGTCGTAACTGTGTATGTAAGTTGTAACAGGTAAGCCAGAAAACTACTATTAGCAACACAACACAACATTTCCTTTCCAATAAATTCATTACCTCCAAATCGACAACTTGACTGCCCTTGAACTTGAAGTCTTGCAGATTTGGCTGTAAAGTTATCTGATAGTTAGAAGGCACGACTGAAGCTGGAAGTCTTTTGAAGGGCCTTTTTGTTTCTTCTTCAACTCCACTCATCTTGAAAATGGTTCTTGCAAAGAAAACTCTAGACTTTATCGTTAGGCTATTTGTGCGCAGTGAGACGTTGCTTGTTCTTTGACTGAAACTTCTGGCTGGTAGTTTCGGGAGTATGGCAGATGCTTGTAATTTGTTTTGCCTGAAGAGAACGGCAAGTCCTTTCACTGCAAACCTCATCAGATGATTTGGGGGATTTAGAGAGGGTGACTAGGCCCATTCACGCCTCCTTGTAAGAATAACTAAGTTGACTTTACCCCCTGGAAAACTGTAGAACTGTATTAGATGTGGCTGAGGGCTGAAAGCCTATTTTAAATTAAAAACTACCCTTGGTGACCATTTTAAAACAGATATTCCTTTATCTTTAAAACTTTTTGATTCTTTAGTGAAACCCGTCCTTATGTATGGATCAGATTTCTGGGGACCATTAGTGTACCACCTCATTGACAACAACCCCATTGAGAATCTGAACGTCAAACTATGTAAACATTTGCTAGGAGTCAACAAGCACACGTCGAACGCTGGTTGCAGAGCTGAACTAGGCAGGCAGCCACTTTTACTGATTGGAGCTAAATCTTTCATCAAAAATTGGATACGAATCATGAACAATGAAGTAAATATGATTTTCAAAAATGCGTTTGAATTCAACTTGAATTTTCAACTACAATGGACCACAAAATTGAAGGATATCCTTCAAAGACATGGACTTCGTTACATTTGGGAGCATCAATTAATCCCAGCTCGAACTATAGACTGGAAAAACAACTTAAATACGGTAATCATACGTTTAAGAGACGGCTACATTCAAACAACGCTGTCAAACATAAGAAATCAACCAAAACTAAGAACATACTGTTTGATAAAAAACGATTTCCTCATGGAACATTATTTACTTAACATAAGAAACATAAAGACGAGGGTCGCTGTAAGTAAGTTTAGACTCTCTGACCACCGACTAGCAATAGAAACTGGAAGATACATAAGACCTAAAGTTGATCCAAAAGACCGTATCTGCCCAGTGTGCAAAGTAACCCAAGATGAAATTCATTGTCTTGTAACATGTCAGATCAATGGGACAAGCCGCGATGTCCTTTTTGACGAGATCATAAAATCAAAACCCAGCTTCATGTTTATGCACTCTAAAGACAAGTTTGTCTTTTTGATGCAAAACAGATCAGAATTAAGTACTCAAATATATAAGTTTATCGAATCGAGCTTGCTCGCCAGCTATGATCATATAAATAAGACACATACCGATCCAGCTTGAAGCTTCAACTACTTTTGTTTGTAACTATGTTTATTGTAATTGTTTTGATCTGTTATGTTTAGTTATTTATATCTCGTCTAGCTGTTGAACTATATAACCGTAGTGTTATGGTAGGCTATTTGAGATTTAGATTGAAATTGAAATTGAAATTGAAATTGTGGTAAGAAGAGACGTTCTCCAAGGGGTCGGCTAAGAATTACTGATAAGGAGGCTATTTGGGAAACGAGGCAATAACATAGACGGGGGCATCGATATTGCTGTATCGACAAGCCTTAAAATAAATAGAATAGGAAAATTGCTACTGACATAAACGAGATCTTCACAACAAAGATTCCTTTCCCTTTTAACAAAAGAACACAGTTCCCGTTTAGAACTGTGACGACTGCAGAAGTTCAAAGTACTATACAAGGGATCCCAACAAGTAAATCCATTGGCTATGGCGGCATAGGTATGAAGCTACTGAAAATTGCTGCAGACATTGTTTCAACCTCCATCGCACGTCTGATCAATGTCAGCCTAGCCACTGGTGAGTGCCCGTTACCTTGGAAAACTGCACAGGTTACTCCTGTCTTTAAGAGTGGAGACAAACTGCAAATTTCGAATTACTGTCCTACATCGATATTACGTCTCTTATCAAAGATTATGGAGAAACTGATAGCTAAAAAATCTGGGAATATCTAAATGCAAACAAAATTCTGGATAAATGCTATTCTGGGTTTCGAAAGAACCTTTCTACTGAAACTGCACTCACATATATTACTGATAAAATCGCAAGATAATATGGGAAAGAGACTTGTCACACCAAATTGATGGATCTGAGTAAAGCATTTGATTCAATTGATCATTCCATGCTGCTCACTAAACTATTCAATTATGGGTTTCGTTGTCATTCGGTCTTTTCGTTTGCATCGTATCTTCGAAATCGACCACATGTTGTCAGAGTAAACTCAGTGATATCAGACCAAGAAAGCTTAAAGTATGGTGTTCCTCAAGGTTCCGTTCTTGGTCCAGTACTCATTGTACTCTATATAAATGAAATTCCAGAAATTTTTACGAAGTATGCTCAAAATTCAACACCTGAAGTAAGCATACATGCTATGCAGACGATTTGCAACTTTTTCCCAGCTGCACAATGCAATCACTTGAAGCCTGTATTTTAAATTTTGGAACGATGCTGTAAAACAATGTTAAACTGGTTCTCACAAAATAAATTGACAGCAATCCCAGATAAATTGCAATTCATTATCTATGGAACAAAGGAGCAGCATAAAAACATCCATGGTCAGCTCAAATCTATAAGTATAAATGAAATATCTTTGACAGCAACGTCTGTTGCAAAAATCTCGGGATGAAACTTGATGAAACGTTGACATGGAAGGATCATATAAAAACTTAAAATGAACCTGTGCTGGACGACTTATTCAACTCTTGAAAGTAAGAGGATCCATGAGCAAGAAGCAGTTAAGAATTTTGTCAACACCACAGTTATATCAAAAATTAACTATGGTGACATTGTATATCCCAGTGCTACCAGGGCCAACTTGTAGAAAGTTCAACAATGTCAGAACTTTAATACACAGGAGCCCGGGACACATAGCTCCTAGACACCATCACACTTCTGAATTGATAAGACAACTTGATTGGATGAAAACTGACCAGTTTAAACATTTTCATCGTTTTTCGACAACGTACAAATGTTCAAGGCAATTTTAGGCAATAGTTGAGTGAAATGAAACTGAAACTGAATTGAGCACACACGTGAAGCTAAATGACCCCCCGTCATAGCTTTATGATCACGAGACCAATCGTTATCACGTGATTCCCTTCCTTTAAATTTGACGTCACGTTAATAAATTTTTCAGATGTAAACATAATTTTTGCTGCGGTGCAAATACGACAGAGCAGAAGCAACGATCGCAGGAAAACTACAGCCATCAAAGCTACGATGGACATTAGATTAGCTCCAATGATTTTCAAGAGTTTTCTCAAAGCATTTATTGGCTGGACTGGCCTTCTTTATTTCTTTTTCACGAACAATGAAGTTTGGGGAGAAGCCATCGGCCTAACTTTATTTTTCGCATCCGGTCAACTTCAAACTGCTGTGAAACCTCCACTGGAAGGATTACAAATTGGGTATGACCGAATTTTTTCTCCTTTCGATTAGTTATATATAATTTAATGGCCGAAGTTCGTTACGAAAATATTTAAACGTCGTAGATTGGGGCAGAAAGACGTGCATGACGTATAGTTCCGTTTCCAGTGTCGCAATCACAGCCATTAGGGAATTTGTGGCTGTGACAGGCATGCTTCCTTTCTCGGTTCCGTAAACAATGAACAATGCGTCAACGATGATGCTTGAACAATGTATCTTCTTGTGAGAAACCCTTGACCAGAAGCAAAATTATAAGATCACAGAGAAGCTGTAAAGACCACCACTGCAACTACGCGTAAGAAAGCTGCCCATAACAAACTCCACTGACTCTGCGATCGCTAAATCCTTCACATATTTTTACTTTATTCTCACAATTCTCGCATGTTTCCCGAGTCATATTACTTGGAAAGTACTTAAGTAATGTCTTGTTTCGAAATGTTCAAGATGGTACAATATTAGGAATATGACGATTTGTTATGGACAATTTAAGATACTCATAAGAAACAGTGAGTACTCAAAATTTGACAATTTTAAGAAACTTTTAGTACTGTCTCAAATTCTTGGTTGCTTCCAAAAGTATCTCTATTGTAGAAAGAAATTTAGGTTCATTGATTTTTCCTTAACATGAAATGCTTTAGGAATCAAGTGGATTCTATTTTATCTTAATTAGGTCCAGCAAAGATTCTTAGCCCCCAGTCCCCCAGTCTGCTAAGTTAGCCCCATAGCCCCATTAATAAGCACTTTAAACCCGACAGCCCCCAGAAACCCCATTCTATGAATTACAATTTCAGCCACTTCAAATCAACATTATTTTACCAGCTTGCTGCAGTTTATTAATTTTTCACTGTTCACCTCATTTGCATGTGAAATAATGCCTCAGATAATCACAGGTTCCCCATTGTAATTCAGCATAAAAGACTCATCCTTACTAACACATGATGCCAATAGTTTAATCAAGGTGTATGCATATGGTGTTTCCAATTCATGCTTTTTCAACAAAACTAGATCACTAAGGACATCTCAATTAAGGATTTTGTTCTGCCTGTAAACAGACTTCAAAGTCAATCTTAGCTTAGCCAATTTTTCTGCAAATGAGCTACCTTTATTTCAGCCTGCTCTAAATGAAAGAATGATGATGATGATGATGATACCCATTTTACCCCCCCCCCCCAGCCTACCTCTATTTTGTCCCTACATACCCAGGACAGATGTTGAGATCAGCATAAATGTATACCCATCCCTTAAATGGCAGTTTCCTTTGGCAGGTAGGGGACTGGAATTCAAGAACCCCCTATACATCTGTTCACCATTAAAATAATTACAACATACCATTACTGAACTCACCTGATGCTATTAATCAGGCAAACTTCAGGTTAATTTAATCTATGGTTGCACAAGAAATTGCTGGTGAAAGAAAACTCTTGATGCCACCTGTTGATTGTCATTTATAGGCAGGTGGCTTACACCTCTGGACAACATCTTCTAGACAACAGAAAATAACTTGTTGGGCTCCTGTTCCAGGAGTTCATGATTTTTTAAAGAAACCAAGGTTTTACAAGATTTTAGGTATTGTGGCGCAGTGGTGTAACCCTCTGACTTTGCAGCCAAAACAGTCAGGCGGAAAGGGTTCCATACCCGGTAGAGCCCCATCACTTGGGATGACAAGGGGTCACAGACTCGTTTTTTTTTTTTTTTTTT
>REGL01000003.1:227863-265049 GCA_004194395.1 Aurelia aurita complex sp. Pacific | reverse complement strand
TCCACGGCAGATTTACAGCAAAGTACTATAAGTTCCTTTCAAGCCATTCAATTCAAAGAAAAATGGAACAGAATTTTACACCCACCTTTTTAAAGATTTGAAAGATTTGAGCCCTATGCTATACAAAGTTATATCAAATGTCAGGTAATGATACCGGGCGTCCCAAAATAATGTCTACAGATTTGGTTGACTCCAGCGATGTGAATTTAGCTTTAATCAATGGCTAATCACTCTCAAAATGTTCCTCGATTGTTAACTTGAACATAGATACCTCGTTTGTTGGTACTGGTGCTTTGAGAGCAGAAATATCAATCTTGAAAGCTCAAATTTGCGTGCACTTGCAAACCAAAGCTTTGGCCTTTTGGCCTAAGCAAATTCCTGAAGCACATCGAAATTAAGAACTGAAATTAATGAAACATTGAGAAACTTCCCAATGGGTGACTGGGGGGTAACTTCTGGAAAACAGAATAACACAAGATCTAATATTGCTCAAAGTTAATCAAGGCTATCGTTGATCTATGCGCTGTGCCTTAAGAAATTGCTTAGGCCAAAAGGCTAAAGCTCTGGTTTGCACGAAGAAGCAAATTTGAGTTTTCAACATAAACCTGTCTCCTCTCAAAGTACCAATATCAACAAACCAGTTATCTATGTTCAAGTTAACTATCGAGGAACATGTTTAGAGTGATTAGACATTGATTGAAGCTAAACTCACAGCGCTGGAGTCAACTAAATCCGTATACATGGGTATTGGGACACTCGGTAGCTGGTGAGTTAATAAGAACAATCCCTGCTTGCAAAGCCACTGCTTCCAAGAAGGACAGAAAATATTACAATAGGACTCACTACTTTTCATTGACACCTAGATACAAAGCAATTTGTGATTGCAGACAAAGGGGATTCCATACTCGGTTGGTCAAGACATAAAACAAACAAAGCAAGTCGCAAAAATTGCACTGTTCCAAAAATGGCTTTAAAGAGCAAATATTAGCACATACCGAAAGAAGAAGGATATATCTAAACTTCTGCCTCGGGCATCTTTTTTTCGTACAGAAGCTGAGCATTAAGTGTTTTAATTAAGCCTAAAAATTACGAGAATTGAATCCCCTCCCAATTAGCTTTTGCACAAAATAAATAAAATGCCCGATGCAGAAGTTTAGATATATCCTCCTTCTTTCGATATGTGCTAATATTTGCTCTTAGAAACCATTTGTGGAATTGACAGTGAGCACGCTAGCAACCCGAGTTTCAGGGCAACTTTTGCGGCTTGCTTTGTTTTTGTTTATGTCTTGACCAACCGAGCATGGAATTCCCTTTGTCTGCAATCACAAATTGCTTTGTATCCAGGTGTCAATGAAAAGTAGCGAGTTATATTGTAACATTATCTAGCATTGTTACTGCTTTCTGACTATCAAGACGATAATATTGAAAAATGTATCATTTAATGATGGACATGTTCGAATCAATTTTGAAATTTACCTGACAAAAATCGGCCACTCCTTTCTGAAACTATGAGGGTTTTTTCAGGGAAAGCCTTTCAAGAAACTTTCACAAATGGCGTAAATTACAATCAAATTTCCCTAATATTTCTGCCTTTCGGCAATGATTTGCACATTTTCAAGGGCAGATTTTGTAACACAATAGCATGAGTTTCTTTTGTTGACACCTCAATTCAAAGCAATTAGCGACTGCAGACAAAAGAAATTCTCTCAACCAGTAATTCAAAACAAGCAAACAAAGCCACAAAAGTTTCTTTGAAACCCAGGTAGCTAGCTCGCTCGTTGTACATTCCAGAAACTGTTTTTAAGGGCAAACATGAGCATAGATCGAAAGGAGAAGGATTTTTTTTTTTTTTTTTTTTTTTTTTTTTTTTTTTTTTTTTTTTTTTTTTACACATCTGCTGCGAGCATTTTATTTGTTTGGTTCAAAAGCCGTTTAGGAGGCGATTCAATTCTCTTATTTTTGGGTGTTCTGCTCAGCTTCTGGACCAAAGAAATAAAATGCCTGCGGCAGATGTATAGATATATCCTTCTTCTTTCGATCTATGCTCATATTTGCCCTTAAAAATAATTTCTGGAATGCACAGCGAGCGAGCTTGCTACCTAGGTTTCAGAGAACTTTTGCGGCTTTGTTTGCTTTGAATTACTGGTTGAGAGAATTTCTTTTGTCTGTGATCGCTAATCGCTTTGAATTGAGGTGTCAACAAAAGCTACTCGTGATATTGTATTACAAAATATGCCCTTGTTTTTGCACATGCTTTAGCAAGCGCCTTCTTTTTGGGAGAAATTCCCAGGAGCATAACAAAATCATTCTGCGAAACTTCAACCTCCCAAGAGGATAACACATGCTAAAATGCGTTTAAGTCAGTGCTGTAGAGAAGAAATATTTAGAAAATTTGATCGTGATTTTGTGCCGTTTTTGAAGCCTCCTTAAAGACCCATTGTCAACCATGATCCTTTGCACGCAGAATGAAAAGAAAGACAAAGAGTATTTAGGCCAAAAATGACTTTTAGATAACACGAAAGTCGACTTTGGCGCCACAGAGAATCATGGTTAACAATGGCTCTTTAAGTAGCTTTCTCTCAACCAACCTTCATAATATCAGAACATAGTTGCCCATTTCACTCAGGAAAACTTCAAGTTCACCATTCAGTAATAAATTTGCCAAGATTATTGCCTATATATCTAGGAAACAGTGGCCTTGCAAACAGGCAATATTCTATTGACTCACCCAGTACACAGTTTGCTACAAAACTGGAAGCCTTTCTAATTCACGATCATTACCAAGAAAGATATTGAAGATTAGATTCAGAGCAAGTATCTGCTTGTAACTTTTTGTCAAGTCATTGACAAGCTCATTGCCCTCTAGGAAACAATTCTTCGAAAAAAGAACGATTGGTTGCAAAGGAAACGAAATTAAACTAAACGATCAATTTCTCACCATAGTGTGGTTCAAAAGTTTCCGGCGATCCAGCAAGAAAGTCCCTGATTTTGAAGTCATTTGCACCTTCAGCTGTGGGAAGAAAAACAAAAATACGAGAGGTGAAAATCAAAGTCAAAAGGCACCACAACCTCCCTCATCCGTAACACACCATGGCAGATGTCTTGAACTCCAAATGTGTAATGTGTTCTTGGCCTTCTNCAGAGCAAGTATCTGCTTGTAACTTTTTGTCAAGTCATTGACAAGCTCATTGCCCTCTAGGAAACAATTCTTCGAAAAAAGAACGATTGGTTGCAAAGGAAACGAAATTAAACTAAACGATCAATTTCTCACCATAGTGTGGTTCAAAAGTTTCCGGCGATCCAGCAAGAAAGTCCCTGATTTTGAAGTCATTTGCACCTTCAGCTGTGGGAAGAAAAACAAAAATACGAGAGGTGAAAATCAAAGTCAAAAGGCACCACAACCTCCCTCATCCGTAACACACCATGGCAGATGTCTTGAACTCCAAATGTGTAATGTGTTCTTGGCCTTCTTGATTGCCTCTGAACAATTAAAGAATTGATTGACTGTTCTCAGATGTGATGTTTTCCGTATTTTTCTGTACCCCCCTTCTACTACAGAAGGGCTGTACCCCCCTTCTACTACAGATGTCACGAAAACTGTGCCCCATTTGTGTGGCTCCAGCGGAAGAGCTTCACGCTCCATTGTCTCGTTCTTGATACAATTGCATAACAGAGGCTTCAACAGTTTTAGTCCTTGTTTTGCCACTATGACCAGTGGTTGCTGATTTGTGCCACACGAAAATCAAAGGTGGTTGCTCCTTTCTTTGTTCTCAAAAAGTTGTTATTGTAGTAACTGGCGAGTTACTAACTATTTCTTTCCTAGATTAATTCATTTTTCTCGTGCATGATTCAACAGTTTTCTCTCTAGTTACAGGTTAATTTTGGTTGTTATTCTTTTACAGGAGTTAAAAGTCTTCTTTCTACAGATTACGGTGTTGTGTTGCGTTTATAGGTTTAGTACGATGAGTCCGTTAGGCTATTTTCAAATTTTGTACCACAAATCATTTGTTCTCCAAAAGTGCCAAATCAAGAAAAAACTGCAAGAAAGGATTCCATTGCTGTGTTGGAATTTCTTTATTGCTTGAGAAAATGGTTAATCGTATTACTTACTGGCAACACAATAACATTAAGCCATTTTCAAATGTAGAAAAGCTAACCAATTATTTTGCCTTTACTGTGCCATACATCAGTAACCACTTGTCCGATTGGCTAAAATAAGGTCTCAAACTTTAAGTTAAAGCCTTTACAATGCAAATGTATCAAGAACACAACAACAGTACGTCCAGTTCCTGCGCAGAAGCTACATAAATGGGCCACAAATTTGATGGGATACCCTGTAGAAAATATCTAAAGGCGAATTTACAGTCAGTGGAATTTTCTGAGCGAGCGGAATTTTAGACAATAAAACGTCGCTCAGCTGTAACTCTATTCAATTCCAGAGCGAAATTTCTCTCACATACAATAGAAATTCCGCCCGCTAGGAAAACTCAACTGACTGGAAATTGGCCTTCAGGATAATGAATTGTTGGCGATTAACTAACCTCTCAAAGTTAGTCCAAATCCTTTCGAATGCCACTTTTTCCTCCAAAGCACATATTCAGAAAATCCACCAGGGCCAGCGCAAATATCAGCAAAGTAAAGAAGACTGTTGGCATCCACCAAACTTCTTCCATGTTCATCCTTTGGATCAGTGAACATAAAATCAAACGCTGCATCAAACTCTGCCATTTTCATAGCTGCCCTGTTTTGAAATATGGCACCTCTGATTGTCTCATGAGGATTCGATCTTGTTCGTGCCTTTAAGAATTCATCTGTCCCGAGCATATCAAAAACGTTCTGAAAAAGATGCAAAGTACAACTCACTTAAGACACCGGTATTCATGTCACATATCCAGGGGCACTATCTACATTCTGGGCACTGGGGGCATACCATCGGGAAGGGTATCGCTTTTCTTTTTACGATGTCGGTATAAAGAACGGTATCTAATTTTATGGTTTTGGTACGAAGAACAAATAGATAGGACAGTTTTGAAAATTGATATGAGGGTGGGTAGACATTTTCGATAAATTGGTACAAGGCTCTATTATGTTTTCGAAGCTTGAGTGGCACGTGCCCAACCAAAATCTGGCCACCCCCCTCTGGGTTCTCCAATTTTCGGTACCNGTGCCTTTAAGAATTCATCTGTCCCGAGCATATCAAAAACGTTCTGAAAAAGATGCAAAGTACAACTCACTTAAGACACCGGTATTCATGTCACAATTCCAGAGGCACTATCTACATTCTGGGCACTGGGGGCATACCATCGGGAAGGGTATCGTTTTTCTTTTTACGATGACGGTATAAAGAACGGTATCTAATTTTATGATTTTGGTACGAAAAACAAATAGATAGGCCAGTTTTGAAAATTGATATGAGGGTGGGTAGACATTTTCGATCAATTGGTACAAGGTTCGATTATGTTTTCGAAGCTTGAGTGGCAAGTGCCCAACCAAATCTAGTCAAGTGCCCCCTCCCCCCCTTCTCCCGGTTCTCAAATTTTCGGTACCAATTCTCTTTTGGTGATTTGCCAAATGTAAATAACATGTCATTGATTTTTGCAGTGAAAATATGGTTCTGTCAGACACGATTTTCAAAGACACAAGTTTCAGATCATAATTTTCGGACAAAACAAATACTCTCAAGTACCGAATGAACGGGGGATGAGAATAATTGGGGGGTCGGAAATGGTTCGATATGGTAATTCAATTCAATATTTTCAAATCCATTTTATTCGTAGAATACAATATCCTGCATTGTTCCTGTTACGACAGGAGTACCGGGTGTCCCAAAATGATGTATTATCGTTTGATTGCTTGTATGTCTATAACCAATGAACCAATTTTCAAAAATGTTATCTTACCCAATTGTCGACGCAGGCTAATTTTCTAAAGGCTAAATTATATTTGAGCATGTTGTTTGGGGTTTAGGCCGATTTTTTCATGTCGAAAAGAAGATCGATAAACCTGCTCAAATTCATGCCTTAGATGGCATGAAAAAGAAACAGCCTTCTTTCCCAGTCAACATTTTAGATGTGATGCAAAAGGCTGAACTTATATGTCGCTCAGAGAATATATGTGGTTCAGAGAATACGAATTCAGTTAAAACTGAGTTCTGAGAATATGAATACGAGTTCAGCGCTTTGTATCACATCTAAGATGTTGACTGGAAAATAGGCCGTTTCTTTCTCATGCCATCTAAGGCTCGAATTTGAGCAGGTTTATCGATCTTCTTTTCAAAATGAAAACGCCGCGGTAAAACCGCAACCAACATCTTAAAATACTATTTAGTGTTTAGGCAATCAAATAAAACAAAATATTTGAAAATCAGTTCATTGGTTATGGACATGTAAGCAATCAAACAATAATACATCATTTTGGGACACCCGGTATTATCACAGACTTAGTTTTTACACCGTTCCTCTTACAACAGGAGTATTGTCTTGATGCTTTCTGCAAAATCTTTTGAGGTCAATACTTTGAGGAATCAATATACAAATTTTCAACTCAAAAGCACAATTTGACATAGTTTTTGTCGCAAACCAATCAAAATTAACATGCAAACCTGTTTAGCTAAATAAACGGAAATTGACTCCAAAGGGCTCCTATCTCTCCCTCGAGAGGCAGGTTTAATAGACAAGGGGGCAAAATAGCGCTTTTATAGTAAGTTCATTTCAAAGATATAAAAAATCTTCACCTTTCCAGCCAGAATTCCATCAATCACAGATTGGTCAGTAAATTCCGTTTCATCGTCTATTGTCTCTTTTCTCTGANAATTACATGAAAAAAGGAAAATGGAAAATATCAATTTTTTGCAAATTTTGCTCTTCTGATGATGGATTGAAATATGAAAAAACCTCATAGAAATATCTTGGAAACTTAATGATCTAATTAACTATCAAATTGACAGAACGACAGCAAAATCATGCAAAAACTAAGCCATGTTAATTTTGCTTACAGCTGATTACACGAGAAGCCAAGATTTGGTTATAAAGGGAAAATCCAATCTCGTTGATATCAGAGCTGGAGCTGTAAAGCTAAACTTCCAAAAAACCACGACTTTTTCTCTTTAAGTCTTACTGTCGCTATAGAAATAATCATAGCCTCGCTTTTATCAGTTGCACTTGATCACCACAAGAGACGGTCATGAAAACCCAAATTGTTTCCAAAGTTCTATTGGTAAAATGTAAAGAAACCAAACAGATTTCAATGACCTTCCTCTGGACAGAAACCAAACGAATTAATTATTGGCAGCCAATAATTCGTGTTTTCTTTATATAAACGACAGTAAGACTTCAATAAGGGAAAATAGCACCAGATCAATGGCAATTGAAAGTATTCTCTATCAACAGGTTTGAACTCTATAGAATCAGCCAGTGTAATCAGACTTTTCATACCATCAACGACTTTAAAGATACAGCTATGTTCTGAGTCACAAGTTCAGCCGAAACACCTGAAACCTCACTGCAGGTCTATTCCATTTTTGTTTTTGTTGACACTATAAAATGTATTCGAAGTTCATGCCATTACTTACAGGACCAATCTTTATCCAGTTTCTCATTTCATCGAGATTTGGTGGCTGGAAGTCACATGGAGGCATCCAGGAAGGTTCTGGGAATTCTTCCTAATGAGGCAAATAAATCAGAAATACAATGCTCATAAGGCGGGGGCGGGGTACTGGAGTCTAAAAATCAATGCTGGAAGGATTAAGAAAATTTCCCTGTAAGGGATTTAGCTATTAATTCTTGGCAGGGCTAAAAAAATGTTTCTTCCTGGTAGCAAGGTAGGACTTTAGTTTCTTTGTACATACTTTCTTCTTCTTTTCCAATATACTGCTCAATTCTACCTCCATTTCCTTACTCTCTTAGTTTCTTTCCCTTCTCTTTCCATCTCTTCCTTCATTTCTTTCTCCTCTTTTCCCTTGCTTTCCTTGTCTTTTTCCTTTTCCCCTTTCTGCCTCCCTGGGAAATTTGAGCATTTCAACTTCCTTCCTGGTAGCACCGCTACCACACTACTTCGTTTTTTTTAGCCCTGATTCTTGGAAAAATTGTTGCTTTCACCTAAAGTTTTTCTTGATTTAGATGTAGCGTGAGATTTGAGGTAACACAAAATTGCTCATGCAGGACTCTTCAGCTGTTTTTATTTGCCAACATATTCACGTGACATCTGAATTGAGACATACTTTGGATTTGAGCCAAGATATATCCTTAGACAAAGGCAGCAACTCATGTTGATACAATGGTTTCTTTCAAATTTAATTGAAAGAACAGTCAAGATCTTGCATCTAACAGCATTCTAATGAAGCAAAGATTCTCAAATACTAATGAAGTAATAACCACCCCAAAATATATTTGCATATAAATCCTGAGTTTGAATTATCAGATAAATAATATCTGATTTTTTTAACATTTATGGTTTTTATGCTGAAGGTATTCTAATTTTGTATATTTATTATATCTACTATTTTACTACTTTTAACTACTACGTATATATGTATATTGTAATTTTAGTTGGCCTAAATTAGCTTTAGTATAGCTACTGTATTTATTAGCCAACTTTTAAAGAAATTGATAGTAATAATAAATTTCTTCAATTTTAACATCTTGAGTTGGAACATTTTCCAGTGTTGCACAAACCAAAACAGAAGTTATATGAAATATCATTTCTTTAAACTAAATGTTGAAAGAATGAAGCAGAAATATCCCACCTGATTTTATCTACAAGATAAATTCTGCAAATTCCAAGAGCAGTTTACTTCATCCTGTCTTACCCTTCTGAAATAAAAATCAAATGAAGTTACCTCCTCCTCGTCAGTTTTCCAGTTTGCTTGATTATCAGCCTCTAATCCTGTCAACTGCAAGCCAAGACCTCTTCTCCCTCGCTGCTTAGAAGACTCGATGATATCAACCCTTCCCTGCTCTCTCTTGCCAAGACCTTTTCCTTCAACATATCCCATGTTGGCCTGCAAAGAAATACTGCATTGTTAATCAGTTGTCTTGGGGAAATCAGGACTTAAAAGCCTCGTCAGATATCTCCACGTGCAATATGCTAGCATCAGGAACATCTTTTCAAACCTTGTCGTGAATAACTGTACTAACCTTGTGGTAAAACCAAATGAGTTAAGAAAAACTCTTCCCATCAAATTGGTTGCAAATTCATAGTCATTCTGCAGTTTTGTTATTTGCTCAATGGAAAAAACTTCTTAGTGTATTTTAGAGGCTATACTATTCAAGGAAGATATCATCTACCATATCGATACCTATCTATCTATCTTTCAATCTATCAATTTATTTATTATTTCTTCAATTTATTTACCTTCAATACACTCTTTATCATAAGAATATTAATAAAAATATTCAGGCTCAGAATCATCCAAGTTTTAAGAATATCATAAAATATTGCTCAGCCTCAGCTCCAATATTTGTGTCTCATTTTTCAGCCGTTGCCTGTTTTGCGATGTTCATAACAGAGAATCGCATGACCGACATATCTCGTTTTTTCAAAAAGCGTGGTTCCTTTTTGAGGGTGGCTATTTCCATATCAGATTTGAAAAAAAATAAGTTTAGGCTCTAAACTAAAATTTCTTCAGAATATCAAGGCTGGACAAAATTCCTTAGCTATTCTTATAAAAAAAAAGAGTGCATCCATCTATTATCGATCTAATTTCCTAACAATTTCCCAAACTCAAACATCTTTATAAAAATGGCTGAAAACCTTGATCAACTTTTTTTTATTTTTCTCATTAATGCAAATGACAAAAGTATGTTATACAGTACCATATTTGGAGAATGAACCTGATGCAAAATGATTACAGTGAGTGACAATAAACTTGCTCCCCAGAGAACCATAATTTCAGTGCATGAAATTACAATCTTTACAATTACAATTACAAGAAATTACAATTACAATCGTAAATTAAAATCTACAGGGCATTTGCCTGTAAATCATCAGTTTCAATTTCATTTATTCATCAGTCAATAAATACAATTCTACATAATTACTATACAACAACAGTACTAATTTACAAGATACCATACAATACTAAGGAGAATGCCCCACTACGGATACAGAAAAAAACTTTACAACATTACATTGAAGATTGATTCATTAAGGAGGAGCTCTCTAAATAATCGATAGAGAGCCCCCCCCCCCTGCCATAAAAACAAGAAACTCAATTTTTCGCTGCTTGAAGAAAATCTATTCTATTTAAATAATCACCTACCATAAGTTTTTGAGCCAAGTTACTGTATTGTCCTTTGGATGACTGTGGTTGGTTATCACCATTATCATCATCATCATCACTGTGATTTTCATTTTGATTTCTATCATGAGTGTGATGATCTGTTTCCTCTTCACTTGCTTCACCTTTGGCACTTGACCAAGACTCTAATAGAATAACAATACAGTAACTGGAAATTTTGCAGAATGTGCGCAAGGATATCTTATTTGTTCGCGATTAGATAGGATTAAGACAAAATTAAACGTGCATAGAGATTTTGCAAATCCAGACTGGAAAGTTTGTATAGCCTGCGCAATATCTTAGGAGTGTATGCCGTTTTCAATCAAAGCCACCTTGTTGGGAATAAAAAAGATCTACTGCTTTAACCTTTTGTTCTCAACTGCAGAAAGTGCAAACATTTTGATAAAAATCTGAAGGTGTTGTGGCGCAGAGGTGTAATCCTCTGACTTTGCAGCCAGAACAGTCAGGGGGACAGGTTTGATACCCGGTAGAACCCCACCGCTTGACTTCAGTGTCATGACAAGGGGTCGCATCTTTTATTAGATCTTCTCTCTGCTTCTGCGATGCCAGCGCTTGACATTAAAAAATGCAACTTCATTACACTTCAATCTCACTTAGAACATCTCAATTTGCACACACAAAATGCAAACTTTCCAGTCTGGCATGGTAATCAAAGTTATTGAAGTAGCCAATATTACCCATTCTGGCCATCTTTGGCTGTTGCTCTCCAAAAGCAAATCTGTTGTTCCCAAAAAAATTGTAGGCAGGGCTTATTTCCCCTTCCCTGAATTCTTCATTTTCACTTTCAGTTGTATCAGAAGAAAGAGTCCTTTTTCGAGCATCAGAGAAATATGAACTCATCTCTGCTCCTCTGTCTTTCTGCCTAGGTGATACCTTTTGTAAAGAAGCACCCGATTTGGGCCTTTTTACTTAGCGATAGCCAGGAAAATAGCCGCGGAATCGGTCTTTCAGTTCATCTTTCAACTGCTCCAGTTGTAGCATTTATAAGCCATCTTCATTTCTTTCAAAGATGCCACGAAAACTGTTGTTGATCATCGCCAAAAATCAATTTTCTTGGCGCTCTATAGACATCTTATTTTCGTGTTTTCGTAGAAAGCAAAATGAAAGAATGACTTCCAAGGAAAGTGCCTCGTTTCAAGTTTACATAACGAGGTTGATGCTGCGCAGCATTGTTTTGCTCCAAGTTTTCGAATTTATTTCATAAACACCCATTATCCTGTAAAATGTACGCCTTTTGAATACAAATTCTACTTGCCCTTTAGCAAATCAGCAAACAAAATTCTAAATTTTAGTTTCTATATTGACTTTATTTTAAATACTGGATGAAAAAGTCACACAATGCCAAAGAACTTTCTTCTTCTGCGAAGGTTTTTGCCTCTCTTTTCTAGTGCATTGTTTTGATTACTTATTAACGACAACCTGGCAACATCTTGAGTTTAGCTGTGATGGAGCTGTTGTGATTATGTGGGAGTACACTTCTGAAACACTGAATATCTCTTCATTACTCTTTTATCAAGCAAATATATCGTGATTAAAGAAGACAAGATTATCTGTGGATGATCTTCAAATATCAAGATGACGGCTGGAATGGTTTCAGTGCCAACTATTGTGCCTTTGAAAGCGCCTGGCTTAGGCCGAAAATGGGAGATCACTTCGAGAACGCCTATTGAACTTGCCTCCAATACACCTGAATCAATAATATTTTACACAGTCGATGGCAGTAAGCCGGATCCTTTCAAAAAGATAGGCCAGACTTCTACTTTTAAATATACGCAACCAATTTATTTGGGAATAGGGAAAATAACTTTGAAGGCACTTGCAGTTTTAAAAGATGGTAGCAAAGAGAGTAGAGTAAACACTAAAGCGTTTCAAATAAGTGAACCTTCACAAGAGGAACTTGCAGAGGAAATGGACGAAGAGGATGATGAGAGTAACTTAGATGATGATGATTTAGATGGGAATGAACGATTAAAGAGTGGGTTTTACAAAGCCAAGAACCCATATGCACACTACTCTACTGAGCAAACAAGGAACCCAAACAAATCAGCGTGGGGTAGAGAAATTGGAGATTATGCCTCAAGTGATAGGCTGAATGATATGAGACTTTCAAATAAAGAATTTTTAAATGATATGGAATACTCTGGAAGAGATGGCTCTTTACGGAGCACAGCCAAAGAGTACACAAAGAGTGAAGATAGTGGTGTGCGCAAAGTTCTCAATGGAATTGACATGCAAAAGATGAATATTAATGACCAACGAGATGTTGAGAGAAGTTACGGTTATGATATGTTGAATACAGGGAGTGGTTTTCCAAGGACCGCAATGCCTCCTAGAAGTGGTGTTACTGCAAGACATGTTTTAGAAGCAACAGATGCTTTGAAATGCCTTTATTGCCATGCAGTACGACCATCTGATGCATATGCTCGTTTTTGTAATGAATGTGGAGGAGCTTTGCCACCAGTGCCAGGAGCTAGAACCCTACCACCAAGTGAAGGCTCTGTTGGACCATGTCCCTTTTGCCATTCTAAAGTGCCATTAAATGTTCCAAATTGTATCATTTGTGATGGGATTTTTCATGGCAGGTCTGCTGAGGTCTCAACAAAATATGTAGAAAAAGTTGTTTGTTTACAATGTGGGACCTCATCTCCTTCTGGAAGTAAAAGATGTGTTGTTTGTGAAAATATTTTGCCAGTGCAGAAAGTTTTCACACAGAACGTAGTCAACAAACCTCCACATCCAAGTAAAGATGCTTTCCTACAGTGCTCAAGATGTTCAAGACTAAACAGTCATGATGCAAGATTTTGTGATTGGTGTGGCTCTAAACCATTGCCGTCAAGCTCTGTCGTAACATGTCTGATATGTAGGACCAGTAACCAGCCTTATGCAAGATACTGTGCATCGTGCGGACAAACTATCACCCCTCCAGTTAGGCCAGATTATGCTTTGTTGTACCCCAATCAAAGAATTATCCCAGAAACAAAAAGTTTGATGACTTACCCAGGTCAAGATGCAAGATGGCATTCCGTGCCAATGCCATTACCAAAAGCTGATACCAATACCAAGTCTTATGGCACACAAACTGCAGGGATTTACTTTCCATCCTCAAAGTCAATTGATGCGCAATCCAATGATGATGCCAGGGTTAAAGTGAAAAGGCCTCTGAGTGCTGTAAGTCCAGGTAAAGGGTATTGGAGGCAGCAAATAGACCATGTAGCACAACACTTGAAGGTTTATGCACAGAATGACATTGAGTTTAGAGACTCAATTAGTCAAGTAAAGATGGGGAAATTGTTAGGAGCGTTAGCACAAGAGGAATTAGATGGGCAGGAGCTGAGTATTACGTTGAGTTTTGGGTTGAGAAATAAGGACAAACATACTCTTAATGCATCAGCCAAATCAGTTCAGCATGGGATTGCTTTCATAAATGCAATGAAAAATTCAAAAAATGCGTCAAAAGGAGAAACAAGTGGCAAGAAAAAGAAAATTAAAAAGAAGGCAAAGAAGAAACTCCCTGCAAGAGATAGTAAATTGTCAGCAGAAAGTTTAAAGTTGTTGAAAATGTTAGGAGGGACAACCGAAGTAGAGGTAGATGCTGTAAATGAGCTAATAGATGGAGGGGCGGACGTCAATGCAGTGGATTCCGAAGGCATGACACCCCTCAAACTGGCAGTGACAAGCAAACATATTGATTGCATCCAAGCACTCATCGATGCAGGGGCAAACACTGACCAGAAATCAGGGCCTAAAGGTAATACTGCTTTGCATGAAGCTGTGAGACTCGGAATGGATGGCATGGAAGCAACTGACAAGTTATTGGAATCAGGTGCGGACCCTGATGTTCCAAATGACATTGGACAGAGCCCATATGATTTGGCATTAAAAAGTGGCATTGATGGCTTGATTTCAAGGTTTACTGCAAAATTAGGACAAGATTTGTTGAAGGAGACAATTGGTTAGGATTTGCAAATTCTAGTTATTTTGTCTGAATAGACCTTTTACAGTAGCTATTCTACAAAAGAGCCTGGATCGAGCTTTATTTTTGTACATTTTTTTACTTAAGGTTCAATCGTCTGGCGTTAGAGCTTCTATGACTACTGTGCACATATTTGAAAATTCTACAAAATGTAGCAAAATATCGTTCGATTCTGATCCTTTTCAGAATAGCTGAAATGTCTGTTGGAGATTGTCCCTCGATTGTCCATATTTCCTTGATAAAGTGCCGTTCCCCTGAATAAGCATCCCCCACGAAGAAGAGCCCCTTAATAAGGCTCTCGTCTCTGCTTAAACACCAATGCTGGGGATAAAAAAATAATTCACAAATATCCTATGGCCATCGTATTGAGATTTTCAAAGGCTTATAGCTTTCCAATTTTTGACATTTTCTTGCGATTTACCTAAATTAACTTTATGCCAATAATCCTTCAGAAAGTGTCATTTCAAAAAGCACCGAGGGTACATAATCAAGGAAATGCGTTACTTTTTGCACCATGCACACTGTTTAGTTGTATCGTAATCAAAACTAGGCATGTATTGTAACCCAAACATAGATGGTTGGCTGAAAAGTCATTAATATTTGGCTGTTCACGAAAATGTCGAAAATGTGGGTACAAAGAATAGCCCCTTTCGCGCACTAGAGGACGGACAGATCGTCTGATTTGAAAACGAAACGGACAAAATTTTCCACCAAGTACTCTGATTGTGTCCGTCTATTTCTGCATATATCCAGGCGACATTTTGGAGACGGTTTGTATGGACTGGATAGAACATCAAAAGTCTGACTTAAATTCATACCAAATGGACAAGTGTCAGTGTAGCTTCGTCGATACGATTTGGCTTTAACAAAAAAACAACGATTTTGCAAGACTCTCACCCGATACCACCGATTTTGAGAAACAACATTTTCTTGAGTAAGGCAACACGTTAGGCATGTGTCTTCTAAAGATTTCTGATTCCGAACCTTTATTTGCAACTAATTTATCCTTCAGTTTTTACTGCTTAGGACTTCAATCCGTCTGGCATGGGAAAGTCTTCATCTTGTCCATGTATGCTCCTAAAGACGAGCAATCTATGTATTAACACGGACCGAATTGGACCGTTGGCTTGTGTCAACCGGGTTTTGAATGAATTTCCCCGTGAATAGAAACGCTAGAATCCCGAAAAAAGAATTGCGTGCCTAAACCAAAGGTAGAGTGAGCTTAACTCGAATGGCCCATGAGTCTAATAATCATTTGCGCGATGCATTTTGAAGATTTTAGGCCCCGTACCGATAAAGGGGGGGGGGTGCGACACTCTGTCCAGATAGGGCAATTGTATTCTGCGGAATTTTTCCTAATTCACGCACTGGCTAAGAAGTCGCTTTGCAGGATTTGAATGTCGACTTTCAACAGTAATTGATGCGTAATGTGAACAATAATGATTGCAAGAAATTTGATAATTTGAATTCAAAGATTGTTGATTTTCTGTAAATTTGCTTCTTTCCACGAAGGGTACAACATGTTAGCCAGCCGAAAAGCAATAATATGTTGCATTTTGAAGCCGCTATGTGCAGGGGCGGTGCCAGGAATTTTCCAGCAGGAGGCCAACTCCCCGATAGGGGCGCTAAAATTGCTAAAAATGTTATTTTTATAAGTCATTCCGAACGGTTAAGTCAAACTCTACAAGACATTCAAGAAGACATAAACGGTTAAAAATTGATAAGTTAGTAAGACGTAATCATATTTTCGAACGTTTTAAACCGAACTTGGTTCATCATCAGCGAATCTTAATCAAAATAAGTGGAAATCTACACCAAATAACGAAGTAGAACGAGGTAAACAAGCGTGAGTTACATTTCCTACGTGCAGGGGGACCCGAGGCCTAAGCCCTGAGTAGTGGGCAATGAGCCCGGGGGGGTACATAACATATTTAGGGTACGGGTTTTTTTTTTTTTTTTTTTTTTTTTGGCCCAAAATTCTCCAAACAAGTGTCCCTTTTCAGCAGATTTTCCATAAACATGGGTGGGGTTTCGCTGAAATTCGCAAAAAATGGTTAAAATGGGCAATTTTCAGCCAAAATTAATCATAAAAGTGGGTATCAAAAGCAAGTTTCGGTAGTTAGAAGAGGGTAGCTTTCTGAAAAGCGGGCGGCATACCCCCGTCCATCCTCAAGTCATGTACCCCCCCCCCCCTTCCCCGGGGAATGAGATCAAAGGAGAAGTGAGAGAATACACAACTGATAGGATCTCTACATTGAAATCTACACGAGCAAACAATACTTGTCACGGAAATATTATCAAGAGAAACTGTCAGAGGGGATTAGCATAGGTTCCAAATCTTTAATCGGTATAAAAAAGATCGGTGTAAAATTTTATGACCAAGTCTACAATTCTACCGTTGAACTTTTCACAGATCTTGAATATTTTTTCAAAATCACAGCGTATCATCAAGCTTCTTAATCGTTAACCAGAAGCTCTCTTGAAAATCACTTCATGTTCACGGCAACAAACTTAGAAATGACGATGGGCGTCAAACAGTTTAGAAACTACGATTATGGTTTTCAGTCTTTATTAAAATATTTCTTGAATTCTCAACAAAGTAGGAAAACACTCCAATCCTGAAAACATTGAGCATGTCAGAAAAGTCCAATGTAGAATTATAGCAAAGTAGCCAAAGTTTGCTTGAAACCATTCAGTTAAAGGAAACAGGTCAATGAATTTTAAACCAACCTTTTCAAAGATGTGGATTCTATGCTTGATGCATTGTAACTCTAGCAGCGAAATGCACAGCCCAGCCCAGCCCAACCTGACAGCTTGCAGTGCTGGTTTCATGTCGGCGTGAAACATTTACCTGCGCAGGGACGCAGATGTGACGTAAAACCTTAAAAACTGATTTAAAATGCATATGGCAAAAAGATCTTAGGAGAGAACTCAACGTGTGAGGAGAAAACAGCATCGTTTCAGAGAAGAGCAGCTATTCCAAGGGTGTAAATATATTCAGGATGGAGAGAGGAAATTCGCTTTATCAAGAACACTACAATCTTCCGTTACCTTCGATTGAAAATTTCGCATATGCAGAACAGAATCATATGATTGAACAAGGCCAAATGCATAATAATCAATCGTTTAATTATGACTACGCGAGATCACAGCTTTATGGTTATCGGAACATTCCAGAACATGTCTTTCAAATTCCCGGACAGCATTATCAGAATTACCCCCAACAAATGGATATTGGACAGCACCCATCGCTTTGCAACCCGATGTATCAGCAACCCCATTCTTGGGGACCGTATGACGTGAATTCAATGATACCAAATCTGAATGATTTAGGGGGCATGAACGGATCGAACCGAGCGAGGCATAAAAGATCGCGAATGTCGTTACAGAAAAGATTGCTCGTAAATGCGAGAGAACGCGAAAGGATGCGTGTGTTGAATAAAGCTTTTGAGGCTTTACGAGATGCCTTGCCGTGTTATATCGCCGATGGACATATGGCGAAAATAACAACATTGAGACTCGCGATAAATTATATCAAAGCATTAACAGAGGTTTTGGAAGAGCAGAAAGATATTGACATGGAAAAAGAAAAGAGAGATTCGGACTTGAAAGACGAGGAATTTGATGCAGAGAAACTGAGTTTGTTGGAGAAATTACAAAATGTTGAAGATGAATCGAAAATTGGAAATGTGAGCGAGGAGATTGTTGATGAAGAAGAGATGTCGAAAACTGAAAGTGATGTCGATGAGGGTTTTTAAAAGTTTGAGTAAATAGCAAAAATCCTAAAAATCAGTTATGGTTCATCTTCAAGCTTCCGTTAAACCTTTTCGAGTTCGCTTCCATATTTCTTTCGAACTAAAAATCCCTTCTAATTTCTCTCCACACCCATTTGTTTGTTATTTTGTTTGATTCGGTCGGAAAAATCTCCTCTAAACCTGCGGTTAAACGAGAGGAAGATGTTGAGCAAATATCGAAAACCTTTTCCAGTTCACCGTTGTGCTTCTTTCAAACCATTTACTGTTCGCCTCCATGCTTTTTTCGAACCAAAAATTCCTTCTAATTTCCATCCATACCCATTCGTTTGTTATTTGGTTAAGTTTGGTTGAAAATGCTTTCATTAAGCCTGCATCCAATTTGGTCGAGAACTGGAGGAAGATGTTGAACAAATGGAGAAAACCTTTTCCTGTCCACCTTCATGCTTCTTGCACACCTCTTCGAGTTCGCTTCCATGCTTTTTTCGAACCAAAAATTCCTTCTAATTTCCATCCATACCCATTCGTTTGTTACAATCTTTCTTTTTTATGAGAATAATGTTTATAAGAATATTCAGGCTCAAAAACATCCAATTTTTAAGAATATCATAAGAATATTGCTCAGCCTTAGCTCGCATATTTGTGTCTCATTTTTCCGCAGTTTTTCGATGTTCATAACAGAGAATCGTATGACTGACATATCTCGTTTTTTCAAAAGCTTGGTGTCTATTCGAAGGCGGCTATTTCCTTTGGAAGCTTTGAAAAAATAAGAATACTCTAAGAATATACTCTGGCTCAAAACGAAACTTTCTTTACAATATCGAGGCTGGAAAAAATGTATAGTATTCTTATAAAAAAAGAGTGTATTTGGTTAAATTTGGTTGGAAAGGCTTTCTGAAACCTGCAATATCAACAAATGAGGTATCTATGTTCAAGTTGACTATGGAGGAATATCATAAAATTGATTACCCATTAATTAAAGCTAAATTCTCATCGCTAAACGCAGCCAAATTTGTACAATTTTTTTCAGGACACCCAGTAATATATGTGTATCTAGTATCTGTAAAATATCAAGCAAAAAAGTATCATAAAGAATATAAATTTCTATCGCCAATTAGATATCGTGTGAGATTTGCGATTACCAAAAAATTACTCATTCAAAACACTTCAACTGTTTTTATTTCGCGAATATTTCACGTGATATCTTGCTTGCGATAGACTTCTGTTTAGTAACTAGTTAACTTGTATAATCGTATAAGATGGCAAAAAACTATTTCATTTATTGTAAATAGACATACATAGATTTATCTATTACTTGCTGCAATTAGACAAGGATATACAAAATTGTCAAGCAAGGATTTTTGCAGTCTCTGTGCGTCCCTGTGTCGTCCTACTGAAAGGATGTTCTGACATCATATTAACTATTCCGGGATATTGGGTAAGTAAAAAATGATAAGGCGTTTGCAAGACTGCAGTTTCGCTGCATTAAAGAGTTAATGCTGTCAAAATAAACGATATTATCAACTCTTTTACAAATGTAGATAAAATTTGAGGACCAACACCAAAACCCTTTCCTTCAAAATTTAATTGATTTTGACAATGTTGGTAGGCAAAGGAATTGCTGTCTTTGCAGTAAATAGTATTGCCTTTCCTTTCATATACATATCAGCAACACTTGCCAGATTGACTCAAACAAGCTCTCAAAATCTAAGTTGAAGCTGATCCTAAGCATAGGTTCCAAATCTTTAAAAATGCTGGTGTAAAATTCAGTTGCTTATTTCTTTGAACTGAATGACTTCAAAGAAACTTCAGCTAATTCTCTATAAATCTACCGTTGGACTTTTCTGAAATCTTCAATATTTTCAAAATTAGAGTGTTTTTCTACATTTTCAAGAAAAATTTTCAAAAAAACTTAAAACCATCGTAATTTCTAAACTGTTTGAAACAACATGAAATAATTTCGAAGAAAACCATAGTTTATGGATACCTACAATATGGTATCAACTATCAAGCAGAAGTCTGTCACTTTTCTGGTTTATGATTTAGAAATTTGATGACGTCACACCCTAAAATGAGTTGAAATGTAACATACGCTGAAATTTCGAAAAATATTCAGAACTTCTGAAATGTCCAACGGTAGAATCAAAGACAAGTAACTTAAGTTTGTTTCAAGCCACTCAAACAGAAGAAATAGATCACAGAATTTTACACCCACCTTTTTGCGCGGAGTTAAAGATTTGGAAGCTATGCTCTGATCCTATGCAACGGTGTAGAAAACGGGACGGTTGATAGTACATGCCCTCCGCAGCAGCGGCCATACAAACGGGGCATATAAGTTTTTTGAAACACCCTACACAGGAAACTTGAAAAGCCTCATTTGACCAATCTCAAGTTGTAACATACTTGACTCGGAAGTAAGGGTTTCTTAAAATTCTCATTATCTAGGAAGTTAAAAGTTTCTTACATGTTTCTTGGAAGTTTCATGACATTGTTGATGTTTACGTTCTGCTACCTCAAGATCATTTGACAACCAAGTTTTTCTAAGTTTTTCCAAANATTCTACCGTTGGACTTTCATGAAATCTTCAATATTTTTAGAATCAGAGCGTTTTTCTTCTTTGTCAAGAATTGAAGAAAAATTTTCAAAAAAGCCTATAACCATCGTAATTTCTAAACTGTTTGATACAACATGACATAATTTTGAAGAAAACCATAGTTTATGGAAGTCTACAATTTGCTATCAAGCAAGAGTCTATCACTCTTCTGGTTTATGATTTAGATATTTAATGACGTCACATCCTGAAATGAGTTTAAATGTAAGATACGCTGCAAATTCGAAAATATTCAAAACTTCTGAAAAGTCCAACGGTAGAATTATAGATAAGTATCTAAAGTTTCTTTCAAGCCATTCAATCAGAAGAAATTAGGTGGGTGTAAAATTCTATGAAGGTCATAGAATTTTACACCCACCTTTTTACGTGGAACCTATGCTGCGCAAATGGGGTCTTACATTGTACCAGAACAGCTTTGGGTCCGTAATAAAGTAAAGCGGATCAGCCTTTTGTTAACAATATTCCTGCCAATCCGTAACATTTTCATTCCTTCTGTCTGAAGAAAAATTTTGTTCTGCAACAATGTAAACGCTCTGGAACTGTAATAACTCTGTGACAGACAAAAACTGTACTGCTAAAGTTTAAATGTGGTCTAAGTACCGGAGGCTGAGATGGAGGCTTTGGAATCTTGCATCTACAATCAAATGAGGACAGATACAGTAAGAACCCGCAAAATAGAAACCACTTTATAAGAAACCTCAGGCTAATTTTTTGGGAAATGGTTAAACTTCTTAGCCTGATTTTAGGAAGGTTTCTCATAGGAGGAACCCAAACGAATTCGTATCTAATGATCTTTGTTAAAATCAGGTGCCAAACATTTTTTAGAGATTTTATCCAAAAGCATCTCTATTTTTATACTTGGTATGTATGATATTGCTGGGTAATTTTAGAGGTAACAAGAACATACCGTTTGATAGTGTTTGCTCTGGGTTTGTTTAAATATTGACGTTGAAATCACTGAAGGTTTCTTAACCATGTGATAAGAAACCTTTCAGCCTGTTTCCAAATTAATGACCTTTTAAAAAGAAACTAAAAAGGCTGTTTTGAAAAAACAGGTTTCTATTTTGCGGGTTCTTACTGTAATGTTACAATAGGATCCGCTACTTTTGATTGACACCTCAGAACAAAGCGATTATCGATTGGAGACAAAGGGAACTCCCTGCCTGGTGAATCAACTTAAAAACAAACAAAGCAAGCAGCAAAAGTTGCTCTGAAACCCAGGTAGCTAGCTCGCTCGTTGTGCATTCCAGAAAAGGTTTTTAAAGGCAAACTTGAGCATAAATCCAAAGAAGAAGTACATATCTAAACTTCTGCCTCGGGCATTTTATTTGTTTGGTGCAGAAGTGGATTGACAAGCGATTCAATCCTCTTACTTTTTGGGTGTAACTAAAACACTTACTGCTCAGCTTCTGAACCAAACAAATAAAATGCCCGAGGTAAAAGTTTAGATATATCTTTCTTCTTTCGATATATGCTGATATTTGCTCTTGAAAATTTTTCCTGGAGTGCAGAACGAGCCAGCTAGCTGCAATCGCTAATCGCTTTGCACTTTGGTGTCAATAAAAAGTAGAGGATCCTATTGTAATTATCTGTCCTTGTTTCTGAAAAACAAGATTCGCAAAAAGTCTTAGACCACATTTGCCCTGTACCAGTACAGTTTTGATCCGATACAAAGATGTTACGGTTCACGAGCGTGTACACTGCTCCAGAACAACATTATTCCATAGATAGAAGGAGCAACAGTGTTCAGGTTTAGCATTAGCAGGAGCTGTGTATACGGGAGAATAATCCGTTACACTTTTTGTTACGGATCCAAAGTTGTAAAGGTACAGTACTCCAGATAAATTCGTACGATAGTTTCATAAATAATTTCTACACAGTGAACAGTGTAACGTGTTCTAAATGATACCTGATTTAAAACCAAGCTTTGTCTGTGTAAGCTGAAATGTTATAATTTACCAATCGTCGAAATTTCCTCTATCTGTCATCGGCCTAAATCTTGCGACTTTTCTTGCACAGCTCAAATGATAAACTTCAGCCGTCTGAAACTGCCAGGAGACTTCAACTTTAGGATGCAACAAGAACACTTTCAAAATGCTTCTCTGGAGACATGATTTGCTCTATGGAGAATAAACTTCGGCCGTCTGAAACTGCCAGGAGACTTCAACTTTTGGCATAATGTTGCAACAAAACATATCTAAATCGCTTCCCTACGGACACTTCAACTTTAATAACAATGTTAAAACATAAATACTGTCAAATCAATTCCCTACAGATATTTAGTTTGCTCTCTGGAGAATGCATTCGTTGCAGCATAACACGAGAAAATGCGTGCAAAACAACAAAGAAAGTGTTTAATAGAGATATGGATTCAAGCTGGGGATTTCTGCTACATGTTATACCAGAAGAAGGTTCGGCTGGCTCCATCTTGTAGTTCTTGGCAAGATGGCGAACCAAGGCGGATAGGACTTATGGTGGGTAGGAGACCAGCTTGTTTCATCTGCTTGAAATCAAAGGAGAGTTCAACAAAGAAGATCAGTAATAATGTATTNTGCTACAGTTTAAATGTGGTCTAAGTACCGGAGTCTGAGATGGAGGCTTTGGAATCTTGCGTCTACAATAAAATGAGGACAGATACAGTAAGAACCCGCAAAATAGAAACCACTTTATAAGAAACCTCAGGCTGATTTTTTTGGAAATGGTGCCTTCATATAAGAAACTTCTCAGCCTGATTTTAGGAAGGTTTCTTATAGGAGGAACCCAAATGAGTTCGTATCTAATGATCTTTGTTAAAATCAGGTGCCAAACATTTTTTAAAGATTTTATCCAAAAGCATCTCTATCTTTATACTTGGTATGTATGATATTGCTGGGTAATTTTAGAGGTAACAAGAACATACCGTTTGATAGTGTTTGCTCTGGGTTTGTTTAAATATTGACGTTGAAATCACTGAAGGCTTCTTAACCATGTGATAAGAAACCTTTCAGCATGTTTCCAAATTAATGACCTTTTAAAAAGAAACTAAAAAGGCTGTTTTGAAAAAACAGGTTTCTATTTTGCGGGTTCTTACTGTAATGTTACAATAGGATCCGCTACTTTTGATTGACACCTCAGAACAAAGCGATTATCGATTGGAGACAAAGGGAACTCCCTGCCTGGTGAATCAACTTATAAAACAAACAAAGCAAGCCGCAAAAGTTGCTCTGAAACCCAGGTAGCTAGCTCGCTCGTTGTGCATTCCAGAAAAGGCAAACTTGAGCATAAATCCAAAGAATAAGTACATATCTAAACTTCTGCCTCGGGCATTTTATTTGTTTGGCGCAGAAATGGATTGACAAGCGATTCAATCCTCTTACTTTTTGGGTGTAACTAAAACACTTACTGCTCAGCTTCTGCACAAAACAAATAAAATGCCTGAGGTAAAAGTTTAGATATATCTTTCTTCTTTCGATATATGCTGATATTTGCTCTTGAAAATTTTTCCTGGAGTGCAGAACGAGCCAGCTAGCTGCAATCGCTAATCGTTTTGTACTTTGGTGTCAATAAAAAGTAGAGGATCCTATTGTAATTATCTGTCCTTGTTTCTGAAAAACAAGATTCGTAAGAAGTCTTAGATCACATTTGCACTGTGCCAGTACAGTTTTGACCCGATACAAAGATGTTACAGTTCACGAGCGTGTACACTGCTCCAGAACAACACTATTCCATAGACAGAAGGAGCAACAGTGTTCAGGTTTAGCATTAGCAGGAGCTGTGTATACGGGAGAATAATCCGTTACATTTTTTGTTACGGATCCAAAGTTGTAAAGGTACAGTACAAACGTGTGGTCTTAGCCCGACTCCAGATAAATTCGTACGATAGTTTCATAAATAATTTCTACACAGTGAACAGTGTAACGTGTTCTAAATGATACCTGATTTAAAACCAAGCTTTGTCTGTGTAAGCTGAAATGTTATGATTTACCAATCGTCGAAATTTTCTCTATCTGTCATCGGCCTAAATCTTGCGACTTTTCTTGTACAGCTCAAATGATAAACTTCGGCCGTCTGAAACTGCCAGGAGACTTCAAGTTTAGGATGCAACAAGAACACTTTCAAAATGCTTCTCTGGAGACATGATTTGCTCTATGGAGAATAAACTTCGGCCGTCTGAAACTGCCAGGAGACTTCAACTTTAGGATGCAACAAGGACACTATCAAACTGCACTCTGGAGACAAGATCTGCTCTGTGGAGAATAAACTTCGGCAGTCTGAAATTTCCTGGAGACTTCAACTTTTGGCATAATGTTGCAACAAAACATATCTAAATCGCTTCCCTACGGACACTTCAACTTTAATAACAATGTTAAAACATAAATACTTTCAAATCAATTCCCTACAGATATTTAGTTTGCTCTCTGGAGAATGCATTCGTTGCAGCATAACACGAGAAAATGCGTGCAAAACAACAAAGAAAGTGTTTAATAGAGATATGGATTCAAGCTGGGGATTTCTGCTACATGTTATACCAGAAGAAGGTTCGGCTGGCTCCATCTTGTAGTTCTTGGCAAGATGGCGAACCAAGGCGGATAGGACTTATGGTGGGTAGGAGACCAGCTTGTTTCATCTGCTTGAAATCAAAGGAGAGTTCAACAAAGAAGATCAGTAATAATGTATTAAAATGTTAAGTATTTAGATGTTGATAACTTCAGTGTTTAAGATTTACATTTGAAATATAAACTACGGGAGCGCAGGAGGAAAATATTGTCTTCGTGTAAACTGGTGTAGGGTCACTATATCATGATTCATGGATTTAAAAGATAAGAAACAAATTGAGCGACTTTAACTGCTAAAATGCGAAAATGTCCACGTTGAATTAAGACACTTTTAGTTCTATGGCTTGATTCAAGTAATGGTTAAAATTATGAAGTAGTTTTCAATTCCAATGTAAATCTTTTTCCAGTCTCTCACATTTGATATTGTAGCATGTGAAATGATATTTCATTACTTAAGCTTTGGAGCCAACGGAGTAGAAACTGCGCGCGCATGCACGAACATTCGTAACTTTGAGGCCCCCCTAGCTCCCTGCAACAGATCCCGAAATTAGGCAACATTTGAAGTTTTCTTCCTTGGGCGTTGAACTCTTAATCTATCATTTCAAAAGCTTATGTACCCAAACACCCCCTTCTGTCAGATTGCTCGATGACGTCATTTTACACAGTTTCTGCGCTGTCTTTGGAACCATTTGAAAAATGCTACTTGACAGAGGATAGCATCCAATTGAAGGACAGGGAACAGAAAAAGATGCTGTTGTAGAAGGAAGTCATTCTCATTGTGAAGTCAATTTAAGCACACCTGTGGCGGCTAACTACCCACGCGCCCCTAGTAAAGACCTTGCAAAGACATTCTCTCACAGAAACTAGACAGGCTGATTAGAAATTTTGAGTTTCTCATGTGTGGGGACTTACTGTATTTGTGAACTGCAAAAAAGGACAAAACTCTGCGAAATTAAAAGCTTAAAACTAGAACTGGAGATCGAGCTGAAGTTTTGTTACAGATGGTTATCTTTAAAAATCTCTCTAGCCTCATGAAAGAAACAATTTCGTAGTTAAAATGGATTATAATTGACAATTTTTGTTCACGTCACAACATAACAGGGAGAAGTTTGGGAAAGGTAATTACAATAAATGAAGACTTCAAGAGCCATTGTCACCCAGGGTCCTTTGCGGGCACGTTACAATTCAGATTGTTTGAAAATTAAACTTGGCCTAAGCGGAAACAGTAGATCCATACCATACTGCAGTTGAAATGATCGAAAAGTTTTACTTAGTTGAACCGTTCTGTTAGTTGAAGTACTGCACAGTGGATCAATAGTTTCCGTTTAGGCTAAAACTGATATTTAAACAGTCTGAAATTGTAGCATGCTTGCAAAGGATTATGGGTGATAATTGCTCTTTAATGAAAATGCACTGCGAAATCATGAACCCACAAGGAAGGATTGATAATAGATGGTGGTGTGATCATGACGTTTAAAAATCCATCCGGAAAAGCAATTTTACCTGTAGGAAACATTTCTCTTCTATGCTGAACGAACTGCAAACGGCTATTATAAAGCAATTTCTAAAAGTGTAGTTAAATTTTTAGACCACACCCGGTGGTTATAATTAAATTTTCTCAGGAAGATTCCGACTTGCAAAACTAACTGCTTAAAATTCAGAATTATCAAAATTCCTTTACTGGCTGGAAAAGGAATGTGATTTCTTCATTAGCAAAATGATTCATTCATTCGAAAATAGCATTAACAAATGTCATAAAAATTTGATGTTAATCACAAAAGAACAGCATAATGCTAAATATCTTGGGAATATCTAATGAATTCTTTATAATGCGAGCAAAGAGATTCAAGTCCCTTATGGTCGGCGGTCAAACAGGTGTGTAACATCTGAGCAAGGATATCGCAAAATCTTTAAATTCCATTTTATCTTGTAAAGAACAAAACTCATTAGCTTGTAGATGTTTTTGATGTTTTAATCTGGTGAGAAACATTGCATTCTGGCATTCTTCTGGCAAGCGCCCGAGGGAAGGTTCTGCGCCTTCTGCCTCGGTGTGAAATGCCGCATCCGATTTGATATACATTCTTTGTAGGAAATGAGGCATATATGGAAACTTTGCTGGAAATCTTTCTTAAGAAGACAACAAAAAGAAATAACTATTGTAGATAGAACTAATCAATAAATCTAATTGAACGAAAGATACTACACGATTACGATATATTTACAAATTCAAGTACCTAATATTTCTTGCAGACGCTGGTTGACCCTCTCGTTGACGCAATGATTGAAACTCTCGTTGACGCTCTCGTTGATCCTATTTTCGTCAACGCTTTGGTAGAGAGTCTCGTCGAAGCCTTCTTGTTGACCCTCTCGTTGATTCCTTCATTGAAACTCTCGTTGGCGCTCTCGTTGACCCTATTTTCATTGACGCTCTCGTTGAAGCTTTCGTAGAGTTTAGAGTTGAAGCTTTCGCGTCAACGAGTGGGATTTTGTAGAGGCTCTCCTCGACGCCTTTTTGTTAACCCTCCTTCATTGAAACTCTCGTTGGCGCTCTCGTTGACCCTATTTTCATTGAAGCTCTCGTTGAAGCTTTCGTAGAGTTTAGAGTTGAAACTTTCGCGTCAACGAGTGGGATTTCGTAGAGGCTCTCGTCGACGCCTTTTTGTTGGCCCTCTCGTTGATGCCCTCATTGAGCCCTCGTTGACACTCTCGTCATGCTTTCGTTGATGTAGCGCGTTCATCCATAGCCGAATACATTAACATTCAAATGCTTCGGAGGAAAAAGTTTCGGACAAAGACAAGGATAAAAAAGGCTGGGAAAATTTCGAAATACGGCTGACAAATTCTTCTCTTTCCGTGATCAAATGCTTCGCATGCAATAAATTATATTTACATAGAATTGACGCAATTTTAATCAAAGATCGGCACTGAATGCGTCAGTTGAAAGTATCATGAGCAAGAAATTTACGCAAGATATTTTTCGCACTTGACAAAATTTTGTCCGATACTTTTCGGATTTTAATATAACACATTTAGGGCCTGATTACATGGGCATTTTCACGGCAGGGCTGGGATTTCAGCAATCCTACCCGAGATGAAACTATCATCAATCACATAGGAGTTTTCAACCCAGGGGTGAAATTTGTTGCCACGTGTAAAGATATTTTTCAATTGTAAAAACTGTCTAATGTTGTAATTATTGCATCCGATGCATCCAATGCAAGTGCATCCAATGCAGTACATCCGATTCAAGACAATAGTGATTAAGTGGTGACAGTACTGATAATCGGTGGTGACAGTAAGGATTAAATTTTCACCCCCTTGTAAAGCAAAGAGGGCAAAGAAAAGAGACAGCCACGCTAACTTATAAATCTTTGAATTCGCTTGCCCTAGACTACTGGAACAAATTATTCATAAAATGTTCGGACGGTAGAGAGCGGTTTCTGCGCTCATCAGAAACTGATTTTAAGATACCGTTCCTAAAAACTATCAATGGCCAAAAGGCTTTTTCTTATCGCGGTGCGAAACTGTGGAACAACCTAGAAAGAGAGACAAAATTGGCACCCTCCCTGAAAAGCTTCAAAGAACAACTATAGACGGGGACAACTTTTATTCTATTAAATAGTCTTATTTTTGCATAATATTGTAAATTAAGCATGTAAATTTCTTTTGTTCTTAGTTTTAGTGCTTAGGTTTTTTTTTGTTTAAACAGGTCAGGCCGAAAAACATATTTATATATGAAACCTATTTTAACCTGTATAAATATTGTCAAATGAAAATGAAATGAAAGATTCCAGCCCTACCGTGGGGCTGAAATTTTCTCACGGAATCGACAAAAACAAGTACACCAACTTCAATTGATAGCCTCGTTTTCGAAAATATTCAAAATGAATCATTGCATACAAAATTTTAAAGACCCAGATTCGGATTCAGGACCCAAAAAGTAGTATCAAAATCTCAAACTTACAACTTACGAAAAAGCTCAAAATCTATAACTTACAAGTTACGAAACAAATGTTATGCGAACTTCCTCAGAGGTCTCACACAATAAAATATGGGATAAACTCCCTAAGATTTAGGGGAGCTACGCTATGGAATACCCTAAACGATGATGTAAAGGATATAGCGTCTGTTACACCTTTCAAAAAGGAATCAAAACTTGAAATGGAACAAGTTGCCTTTGCACAATTTGTAAACAGACACTGAATTCCTTTGATTGTAAATTAGCATGTATTACTTTAGGTTTACTGTAAATAGTTGGTGTAAATTAGCTTTTTCCTTTATAAAACTATGTAAATACCAACTTTAAATAAATAAATATATGAATGAATGAGTCTAACTATGAGTTTTCACGTCGCTAGTGGTTGTAATCTTGATACTATAACAATTTAAATTTATAAACTATAAGGGATTTGACCGTGAATTAGGACTCAGGGTGTAAAGTTTAACCCCTAGGGTGCAGGTGCGGAAATTCTTAGGGTGCAGGTACGGGGTGGATAGGGTCCTGCTGTGTGGGTGGGCGGCTGCTGCCCTTTAGTTTCATGTGTCATCCCGGTGGGGGTGGCACATGTGGCAAGGGGCGGCGGCTGTTTGTCCGCGCGTGGGGCCCTCTGTTCATTGCCTTACATCTATTTTCTCTCCACTTATAAAATGTTTGATGTCATTGCCTGACATCAAATGTGAGACAGACATTAACTTATTCTTTTAATTTGTTGTTCTTTCTTTTAGTATATTGTAATTTTTGAATTGTAAGTGCCTTTCATGGTGGGAACTCCGATGACCTAGTGTCTATTCCCGCCATGATACGCACAGCAGATGTACTTTTTGAGCTTGTATATTTTAATTGATTATATATAAAAAAAAAGTTTAACATCGATCGATTTTTCACGGTCATCTGAATCTGGAAATCCGAATCTGGGCTCGAAAATTTCATGTGAAGAATAGGAAGAAATCTGATGAATTTCGAAAGCGAGGCCGCTTAATTGAAGTGGTGTAACAAATTAAAAACCATTCACCAGAGAGGGGAGCTGGGATTTCATCTCACGCAAGAGGACTGAATCCCCTGCATTGTGGTAAAAACTCGCACGTAATCAGGCCGTTAGGCTACGTTCTCGAGATTGGTTAGCCTAAAAGCTGCCAAATCATCAAATATACAATTCACTATTGTTCTATGTTCTTGTCCAGCAAATCTTCCCAATCAACTTTACTCTTAAAGAGTTCTCTGTCTAGCCATTTTTCATAATCCTTTTTGAATTTCTTCGTTAAAGTGACGGTTTGACTCAAACAGCTATGTAAGTCATTATCCACGGGCTGAAAATCGGATGGATAATGAGATCCACCAGCCTCGTAATGGTGATAATTGAATAAATCAACACTTTGACGTAGTGCGCATTCTTCAGTTTGGAAATCCCACGGTCGCGCATCCAAATCTGTAAAACAAATACATTTTGAAAGTATTGTCCCGAGTGGGAGCAGCAGTATCGAAACGAGGGATAAAATGCTTACATTTCAAAAATATTCCAATGGCAACGGGTCTGGCGCACTACAAAGCCAGAGTTTCAGAAAGAGACGGACCAGCGCAGCATACGTTCGAAATCTTGAAAGATGTCAGTGTAAAGTCCTGTCACCTATTTCTTTGAACTGGATGACTTGAAAAAAACTTTTCCCATTTTCCTATAATTCTTCCGTTCGGCTCTTCTGAAAACTTAAACATTTTTAGAATTTTGGGATTTTTCTTCTTTTTAAGAATTCAAGGAAAATTTCGAATAAACTTAAACCATCGTAATTTCTAAACTTCGAGAGACAATATAGACTAATTTCCAAAAAACCACAATTTATGAAGTCTAAAATCTGGCATGGAGTGCAAGTCTTTCACTCTTCTGGTGTATGATTTGGATATTTGATGACGTTTTTTTCTTTTATCACAGTTAAAGACTCAACAAGATACAAAATACAATATTCTGTGCCGTCCATAGCAGAAATAGACATGATGTCATCTGGTTCTGGCTATGAACGGCACTTGACAATTTCTTTAACAACAATCTTATTAAGCACTTTGTGTACCATGGCACCATTCCATTTTGACAGACGCTACCATACGCCAGCTTAGTTTAGGTGAATTATTGTAAAAAAAACTATGCACTGGTGCAAAATCTGTGCAAAGATGGTTGTTTGTTATGAAAGATGGTCAGGATCATATTTGATGACGTCACATCCCCAAATAACTTGAAAACAGAAAATATGCCCTAATTTTGAAAAAAATATTCACTAAGTAATTTATAAGAGAAGGAGCCTGTTTTTGGTCCAATGTTAAAAACTTACATCATCAAATTCAGTGGTGAACTCAAGAGAGAAATGCGCGTTGGAGAGCATAGGTTCCAATCTTTAAAGATGTCGGTGTAAAATTCTATGACCTATTTCCTTGAATCGAATGGCTAGCAAGAAACTTTTGCTAATTGCTATAAGTCTACCATCGGACTTTTCTAAAATCGTCAATCTTTTTTCAAGATTACAGCATACAGTAGAAACCCACATAAAAGAACCTAGGTTTTCTTGAGGCAGCCTGGATGAGGTTCTTAATTAACTGATGCCATAATCAAGTCCAGCCTGCAAGGTTCTTAAAAAGGTGCTTATACCTAGTACAGTGCAAATGTGTTTTAATACATGCCAGTGCATTCCTTCTGTGAATTAAATAGTTTTTCAATATATTTCTTTCTGATAAAGTTTACTTCATGAAAGATTTCGCAGTTTTCAAGTAAAGTAGCATCTATTAAACTATGATATAAGAACCTTTAGAATGTCAGCCTCATGTGGGTTCTTGTTTAAAATGCTGTAATCATGGAATTGCAGCCTCAAGGTTCTTATAGAACTAGGTTCTTTTATGCGGGTTTCTACTGTATTTACACATTTTAAGAATCCAAAAATTACCCTTGCATCATTTAACTCGCAAAATGGAGCCCAAAATTAGATCCTGTTGCGGTGTAGTATTTAATTCTCTTGAGATTAAGTGACTATGTCAAAATCATAATTAGAGACATGATTATGTCAATGTGAAGTTAATTTTACAACAACGTTTGTCTCAATCTAATCACTTGTAAGGGTCAAGGTTTGCAAATTCTGTAGTGCATACACACGCCTGCCTAATTTCTGAACGGTGAATGAAATATTCTAAAAAGGATAACCAATGAACTATTTCATTTCTTACCATTTCCAAATGCCCAATCGTCATTTAGTCTGTGTCGGATCTTGTGATATATCATTGACATAATCTTCATGTTACTCTTTCGCCAATTTCGTCCAAGATATTTGATTTGTGTTTTAAGTAGCTAAAAAGTGAAAGTATAAATCACTTAGTAACACAGTTAAGCAAGAAACTCAATGCTTGCACCGAGAAACCAGCCTAGAAAACATTGCAGACATGAGGTCGAATCAACCAGTTGGTGGGGATGACTCAGTGCTAGCACGCTTGATTACCAATCTGAACGTGTCTTGAGGGTTTTGTACGGAGATTACGACTCATCATTTGATCAGCTTTTAGCCAGGGCTGAAAATGTTACAGTTCACCAGAAGAATCTGCAGAGTCTTATGATTGAAATTTATAAGACCATGAACCATCTTAATCCTTCATATATTTGGGAGTTCTTTGTTAAAAAGAATATACCTTACAATCTCCGCACCAAAGAGCTATGCAGGCTTCCATCAGCACAGTCACAGCGATATGGACTAAATTCTCTTTCATTTAGAGGTAGTCTCCTGTGGAACACTCTAGATGATGAATTAAAGAGAGCTGATACCTTGAGAATTTTTAAAAGGGGGATCGAAGAATGGGATGGCAAAAGATGTAAATGTTTAATTTGTAAATATTTTTGTTATATTGTAAATAGTTGATTTAAATTAGTTTTTAGTAACTATGTACATATCAACTTTAAATAATGATGATGAGGTTGGTGGTCCGAGTCCTTGCCCTGTCAAACCTGCTACGTAAAGTGAGGAGAGTCACCAACTCTCTGTAATTCCAGGCTAAGGAATCATGAGGTGTAGTCACCACATGGAGAAGCAGGACCAGGATACTGCTTCGATAAGCTCACTTTCTCCTTGTCCCTTATCTACCTTCGGATACAAGGTAGAAATATAGAAAAGGAACAAGTTAGTTGGTGAACAAAATCCTTCCAGAGTATTTTTTTTATACATTCTGCTAAAAATTTACAATACATATTTACTTAATTACTATACTTACAAGCTACTCTACTCTACTACAGTACAAGGACAAGACGACGGGGAGCAATAACTATATCTACCCACGTTTCCAGAGTTTATAACTGCCTTCAGTTTTGAAAAAGCCAAACCGAACCGAATCTATTTGTAAATGATAAAACTCGGCCTTCAAATGCTATGAACATGAAAGCAAACGTTATCAAAACAAACAAGGTATCAGCATATGTACTGAAGGGCTCAGCTATCTTATGAGAGTTCCTTGGTCAGTTTAAGTTATGAATACCCTCTGAAATACCAATTAAAAAAGAGTACTTCGTTCATTTTCGGGCCATTCCTTCCTTTGCAGTCAATCTTGGAAAAAAGCTGAACTCCAGATTTGCTTAGGAGCACGAAATTTGAATAAGGGACACTGGGTCAATCATTTTGCAAACAATAAATTTCTCCAAACGACTTCAAATCCATCTCTTCGTTGAATTGTCACAAAATGTTGACTGGAAAAGGATGGCGTTTATTTCACATTAAATGAGACATGTAGGATTGGAAATAATATTTGAATCTGATTTTTTTCGGATGGTAATGACAGCTAAAAGTGACCATGCAGCATCGCAAAGATAGCCAAGCCTTTCAACTAAACGGTGGTACAAAGCATTAGTCCTTCCTTTGCCCTTCCTGCCCTCCCTGCTCTGCCCTTCCTTTGAAGTACCACGAAGAGATCTTCTCACTGGAGTGTTAGCTCTTTTACAACCAAATGGATATATCAATGATTCAAATGAGGCTTTGGTGCACGTTTTACTGTATGGTGATAAGAGCCTTCCTAATGACCTCAATAAAAGCATACTTCTCTTAACCTTAAATTTTATCCATCAAACTGGTCGACTTGATTAGAAAATCTCAAGCTACACTACGAGTTCCACAACCACCATAACCGGTTTTTTAGCTTTTATGTATTGTAGAGTAANGAAAAGGATGGCGTTTATTTCACATTAAATGAGACATGTAGGATTGGAAATAATATTTGAATCTGATTTTTTTCGGATGGTAATGACAGCTAAAAGTGACCATGCAGCATCGCAAAGATAGCCAAGCCTTTCAACTAAACGGTGGTACAAAGCATTAGTCCTTCCTTTGCCCTTCCTGCCCTCCCTGCTCTGCCCTTCCTTTGAAGTACCACGAAGAGATCTTCTCACTGGAGTGTTAGCTCTTTTACAACCAAATGGATATATCAATGATTCAAATGAGGCTTTGGTGCACGTTTTACTGTATGGTGATAAGAGCCTTCCTAATGACCTCAATAAAAGCATACTTCTCTTAACCTTAAATTTTATCCATCAAACTGGTCGACTTGATTAGAAAATCTCAAGCTACACTACGAGTTCCACAACCACCATAACCGGTTTTTTAGCTTTTATGTATTGTAGAGTAATCTTAAAAGTAGAGTAATTAGTAGAGTAGCTTTGTAAGTAGTGTAAGTAGTTTTTTCATCGTTTGTAGCTTAGTTGTATGTAGTTAAATGTTGCGTGTCTTTATGTTTTGGCCATGGGGTAGTCATTGTCTTTTGCTCCCCTTAGTGTCGTCCCTGTGGTGGTGTATAGTGATTTGATAAGTACAGTAGAAAGTAAGATTATATTGTAATTATTTGAAATGAATTGGGGAAAAAAGCATTAGTCAATAACGTTTGATTTCAGGGAGCTAGTTATGATCTACCTTGTGAATTTTTTTGGGTCACAAGGCAGAAACATCACTTGACCTTAAGGAAAGGACGGCAAAAATTAACAAACCTGACGAGAAGATCTATTATTTTGAAAAGAGCAGGACGACTCACTTTAAGGACGTAGAGTTGCAGATTTTCTTCATTGATCTTCAATGCTCTTTTTAAAATTGGGGCTGATTTGAAGACGACTAACATCTGCAGATATGAAAAGAATACCAGCGTAATTCGGTCACAGAGGCAAAATATGATTAAGCAATACTCGACAACTACAAGACGTCAGAAGGGGTCGTCAGCGTATTGATTTATTCAATTTCCCTGAGGTGTTTATCACTGGTTTGGGTATTCTCCCGATGAGAGGCATTTGGCCAAATCATGCACATGTAGCCATAAGCCTGTCATAGAACATAGATTCATAGAACTGGCTACAATTTGACATTAGGTCGCAAAAGGACCTTTCAGATCGCCATATCCAAACAGGATGTAAGGAAATAGATGCAGAGACAAACTTGCAAGACCAGATACATAATACTGCCAAACAGTATTTGCAAAAGATCTATATATCTATATTTAAATATTTAAATATATTAAATATGGAGGTCGAAACGAAAAAGTACAATGCACAAGTAAAAATATAAGTAAAAACGAAATACAAAATGAGTACAGGCATCACTGATTTACTGCAGACTTGTGTATTTTTGATATATTTATTGACGTCAGTCTCAACAGGAAAGCCAATGGGCGCTGTGAGCGCTTTTATGACAGGGAACTACCTGTCAACCTTTTAAATATGGATATTTAGTGAACGATGAAGAAGAGGGACAACATCCACATATGGATATTGATATAAAATATGGATATATATTGTCAATATGGATATCTCTATCAATTTTTTATATCAATATCATAAGAAAGTTGCATGTTTACTGAAAATAAATATAATGGTTGAAATATAAAAAAGAGTTGCTTTTGATTGAGATGCATTTAGTCCTTTCGCAAAAATCTGCCCTTTTTATTTGAAAGAGAAATTAATGCTGCCAATTACCATAGTTCTCGAATGCTTCCACTTCGTCAGTTTTTGAAGAATTCTTAACAGATTGATACACGAGAAAAGATTCCTCCAGCAAAAATCACTCCCAGTGCCAGTTTCCTGAAAATTAAAATCAATTTGACAATTTTCGGATTTGCAATGAAATAAGTAGAGCACTATGAAACTCTTAAAGATTTGATTGAGGGATTTTTAGGCCCTCTTAGGCTACTAAAATGATTGTGCCCCGTCTGTCTGAAGATTGTGCAAAATGGAAAAAGATTCTCGCTAAACTTTTGCATGATGGTGCTCTTCAGATGTTCAATTAAAGTTTGCTACCATCCCCATGAAAATCCATTGAAAATGATGGAGCTATGACCTCCAGGAGACCAAATTTGCCCGATCACTGAAACCAGCGGTTGGCCATTTTGTCTTACTATTTTGCGGCGATAAATAGCTTCATGGATTGCATCATGCAACATAGAAGGAAAAAAATTACCTGCTACAGACACGGTGAAACTCCTAGGGATACAGATTGATAACAAGCTAAAGTTAAATAAACACATACACGAACTTTGTTCAAAGGTTAATCAGAAAGTCAGCGCTTTTGCAAGGTTAAATACATATCTCTCTCCGGATCAAGCAACAAAAATCTGTGACACCATAATCCTTTCGAATTTCAATTACTGCCCCCTGGTGTGGCTTTTCTGTAGTGATGCTGCAAACGATGAAATAAACAGAGCACATAAACGTTGTCTGCGGGTACTCTACCAGGACTTTGAATCCTCTTTCCAGCTACTATTAAGCAGAGATAACAGCCAAACTATCCATGTTAAAAATCTCCAGAAATTAATGACTGAAATCTACAAGTCAGTCAAAAAACTGAACCCCTCATATTTATGGGAATTTCATGAAAGGAAAGAAGTAACGTACGACCTAAGGACTAAAGATCTTTGTAAACTTCCAAAGATCAAAAAACGTTATGGCTCGGAGTCACTTTCCTTCAGAGGAAGTCTCCTCTGGAACACTCTTAGTGACAACATCAAGCAAAGTCCAACTCTTGCAGCATTTA